>JABUQX010079337.1:0-17772 GCA_015478945.1 Trachelipus rathkii | reverse complement strand
TGTAAATAAATATATATATATATATAATAATATACTATAGATTAAATAAATATATATATAATAATTATACTATAATAATATATATATATATATATATATTATATACTATGTATCTATATATATTATATATAATATGTAAGTATATACTATATATATATATACTACCTATATATATTTATATATATATATAATATTACTATATAGATATATATACATATATAATATAATATATATATACATATATATATATATTATATATATATATATCATATAATAATATATATATATAAGGGTGGGCACAAAGCCTACAGGGGAGGAAAATATTTGGTTGTACTCCTACGTGGGGACTGCCCCTGTAAAAGTTTCAAAATATGTCTAAAAGTGTTGACAAAGGCAAGAGGAAGAAATATTTTTGGTTATGTACCCATGCCTCATTGAGGTCAAAGTTTGAAAAACTACGAATATTTGCAAGATCGTATGTTTTCTCATAAAAAGAAACCATTCGTCCTTAGAAACCTAAATTTTTGTTTATTCTCAGGAGGAAATGTGTTGTCTTGAAGCTTCATTCCTTTACCTTCTTCTTCCACGCATCAAACGAGACATGAGTTTAAGGCAGAAAGACAGGGTTATTTTAATGGGACGAATTACAAAATCTTGTCTTTCTGCCTTGAACTGGTGTCGTTGATGCTGGTACGAAGATGAAGGGAAGAGTGAAACTTCAAGGCAATAATAATTCCTATAAAATAAGAAAAATTCACTGGTAGGACGTTAATTTTCATTTTATGGAGAAACTGCGTTTTTTTTTTTTTAAAAAAAACAGTTTTTTCTCCCAAAAATTTAAAACTGTAGTTAATATAAACTTGATTATTGTTTTATTTTTGGGGAAATATTGTATTGCTTTGTAGTTTCACTCTCACCTTCGTCTTCTATAATATCAACAAGCAATGAGTTCACGGAAGAAAGACAAGATTTTAATTGGCGACATGTCTCATCAAATCACCTGGCCAGTGATAGGACTCCACCTAATTGTCAAGTCTTACGAAGCTTATTTTATAATTGGAAGCCAAGTGAAACTGAATAATACCAGAGAAGCTGCTTGTCTCAATTTTCTGGAAAAAAAGCTAGATTACCAATCAGACACTCTAAAGATTGTGTTTTATGAATTAAATAAATGAATACACACAAGAAGCAATAAAACTAATAAAAAAAAAAACCGCTACCAGATCCTGCAAGCACAGCTCAAAATCAAAAAGAAGAAGCTTTCAAGTCAACTCCATTGACAACCTATTTGACGTGGTCACAGAATGCCACTGAAAAACATAGACTGAAGAAGCAAGCAGTTTTGTTACTACAGAGAAGAAAAAGGACTTCCTTGCTGCTTGGCTGCTTGGGAGGAGTTGATATTGAAATTCGTAAAAGACAGACAACGGAAGAGAGAGAGAAGAGCAGCTGACGCGGTGGCACAAGATTTCAAAATCAAAAGAATATGTAGGTAAGTTTCGAGAGTTTTCCCTTAATTTTCTTTTTTTTTATGTTATTTAGTACTACTGATGCTTTGATACTATTCACAGTGAAACTAAAAACTCTTTTTATTTATTATAATTTATTGATTTATATTATTTTTTTCTCGCTCGAATTAGCTTACTTGCACGCCCATTATCTCCTGAGTGCCTACATGGTCATTTTATTTTATTATTTTATTTTTAAACCGATTTGAGAATGAAGATGTAAAACTGTGCAATCTTCAATAAACAGCACATCACGAGAGAGGCAGCCAACGCAAGGAAGAATATAGGATATAAGGACATGTTGTTCGAAAGACCCAGAATGTTCTACGTAAATAATAATAATAATTAATAATAATAATAATAATAATAATATTAATAATAATAATAATAATAATAATAATAATAATAATAATAATAATAATAATAATAATAATAATAATAATAATAATAATAATAATAATAATAAATAAATAAATAAATAAATAAATAAATAAAATAAAAAGCCACATCCACAGCCTACCCTACGTCGGTGCGGCGATCCGCGAGTATATGTGGGCTCTGCTGTACCTGTTGTGGGGAGAAGGACTAACCTTCCTTATGAAATATACACCCTTTCAGCCCATCCTGTTATTTACTTTTATGTTTCATTTGTTTTATTGTTACAACTGCTTAATTATTTATGGAGAAATCTGAGGTTTAATTTTTATGAAACTGGCTTTTCAATAAAAAACGTTATTAAATCAAGGCCAGCACAACAACAACAACAACAACAACAACAACAACAACAACAACAACAACAACAACAGCAGCAGCAGTTACCATCTGTCGTGTTCCCAGCCTGAACACCCATCTCGGTCCCTACTACTACTTCTAGACCAGCAGATGTTTCCATTTGTATTCCTTCTACTACGCCTGAAAGTCCTCTGCATAACCTCAGCGATTCGTAGCCTGGTATGCCCTTGACACCCCAGGTGCCAAAACGGTCGGAGCAATCCCGAAAAGGGGCTTCCCGTCATAGTCATTCTCATTTGTTTACTCCATATGCTGCTTCCCCTCCGGGAATGCCAGGTGACACGTCATTCCCGAATTATTACTTGTTGCTGGAAATCATGTGTCACTACCTCCAAAGCTCTTACTGAGCAAAGAACCATTATTCTTAGAGATGCCCTTGAAAAAGCTTTATGAGTTGAAGGCCATCTAGTTACATTAATGGGTCATTTCTCGTTCAAGCTACTACTCGGAATCAAAGTTTCATCTTGTCATTCTTAACGTCTCTCGGAAACATCCCTCTTATTTCCACTCTTGATGAAATAAGAAACACATCCAAAGGCACTTTTTATTCTTTAGAACAGAAAAACCAAGATATTGCTGTCATTTAAAGAAATTTCCAGCAGAAAAGATTTCCCTATACAAACGTTTATAGATTTCCCCCTCGTCGGGATTCGCCTACTCGTTTACTGATAACCTTTATTACCCCTTATACACCTTCAAAGGTGAAAATAGGGTTTACAAGCTACAGTTCGTCCGTTTATAATCCCCCGACCAGACGTTTGCGTTTAAATGCCAACGGTTGGTCATCCCCCCCAAAAATACCGTAGGGGACCGCATGACACATAGTGCCCAGCCTGTGCTGAGAAATTCACATTCCACACTGCAAAAACTGTGGAGGACTCACAGTGCCTCTTCCTTAAAATGTCCGCCTCACCTGTTTGAACAGGAGGTTTTGGAATTATGTACCATACAAAAATTGAGCAGGCCCCCTGCATCCGCGTGTTAATCCACAGACACAACTCCATTCCAGAAGAACTCTTCCCCTAATTCTAGCAAACTCAGCAGTACTGCCAACATATGACCCGCTGCCCTTGCCTATAATACTCCGACTCTTCAAACTTAATTCTAAAGCAGCCCTTCATCCAATCTCCCATTCAAAATGCAATCAACAACCCTACTAATAGTACTAAAGATTATTCCTTAAAATACAAAACATCCGAATTTTACAACCAAAACACACACCTGATCACCAGATGTAAAAAATACAACTCAAGAAAAGACTCTCTTAAAGCAAGAAAAAGAAATGACTTAAGTAGATTGTACCCAAATAGTCACAGCTATTGGACAACCCACCAAACCAACGCCCGGGTAACTACCAGGATTATTCCAGTTCTTCTGAATCCTTAACTCTTCTTCAAAATTTCCTACCTCAGCACTTCATTACAGGATTCTATGCCTTAGTCTGATGTGACAACCGACTCTCTCTCTAATGCTTCTTGCCTTCAGAGCAGGAAAATTTGAAAAACCCTTCAATGCACAAACACAGCAATTGCGCTCAAAGCGTTCTAAAATCTGTTCCTAGGTGACAACAAAGGGGACCCTAAGGTCCTAATCTATATCCCAAATTGTTCCAGCTTTTCCAAAATCACCCACCTGATGGCTCACTACAAAGTCTCTTTCGATCCAGCCTCCATAATCCCGACGTCCCATAATTGGTTCCAATAATCGCAATCCAACTTCTATACTAAAGAGTGACACAAAAGAGTGACACCTTTCCGGTGTTACCTTCCATCTACTTGGCCCCATTGTAGAAACATTCCCAAATATTCTAACCACCCATTTCTTAACTCTGACATTGACTGGCAGATGCTGACCATTCCCTTTCCATTCACTAACAATGAACCATTTTGGCTGCTCTTCAAAACGACTAGCCAGTCCGAAACATAAGATGACCTGGATTGAACATCAGATTTACTTCGCTTACATGGAAGAAGCTCCTCCACCAAAATTACCAACTGAAAACTCCCCCCAAAACCGTCCGTACCATCCAAATCTCTTTTGTACGAACTATTTCTTTACCACAAGGATTGTTGCTCCTCCTCGTCGAGACCCCACCGCTCACTCAAACCTTTCACTCCCCATATCTGAATCCACTTCCAGCACCACCCTTAGCCACATAGAGACAATTGTTCAAAAAGACCATCCCCTCATAATATTTATAACAACATTACATTAGCCACCTTCCTTCAATGGAATTGTCGTCGCTGATACCTTTAATTTTATGAAAAACTTAGTTACCAATATAAACTAATGATACATAGGTCATCTACCAAGTACTGTTTTGCAGGCGAACTTCGTACTCTGTCATTGAGACATCTTTCAACCGTCGGAAATATCCAATCCGCCTCTAATCTCTAATAGAAAGACTGACAATGATACGGGAGTTTGCAGGAATGCTCATTCATACCAATCTTGTCCCCTATTCTCCCAGTCCTTCTTTCTCAAAACATAGACTTCATGCTTTGGCAGCACGAATTCATCTGTCCACCGATCCTTACTGTCTGCTCGATCTCCTTGGCTCCGAGTAGTGATTTACTAAGGTCGACTAGCTGATCTTTTTAAGCACGTCCTACTCCATTTGTTATACTAGGAGACTTCATCCTTATGTCACCCTCTTATTGGGGCGATCTATAACCTCGTTTAAGATCTTTGTAGATTTCTAACACCCTTTTCCTGGATTGCCTTAACATAGAACTCCCTACAGTAATGCAACGCTTAGATACAACTTTGCTATCCTTATTTGGCATTTCCTTTTCCCCATTCTTATGCGTGATCGCTTTTACCTGAGTCCCGTTTGATTATTTACTCCGGCCCAGTGATCATTATTCAATAGCCTTCAATGAACTTGCCTGAGAGCCCAAGTAAAACCAAATTCCAAGCTGCGTGATCACTGACCGGAGCGGAGTGGGCTTCTTTACATCAGGCCACAGCTATTCCACTTTCTCCCTTCAAAAAGCGGTTTCCGACTATTCATGATGCCTTTAACTTCTTCCAAAAAGTAGTCATCTCGGCAGCCGGAAGCTTGCATCCCGCCCGATCTCCCCTGGTTGACGTTCGGCAAACCCCTTGCCGCCTCAAGAGTGTGCAACAAGGTGACCGGAGAATCAAAATTTTTTTACAGGCAATATAAAAGGCCCGCACCAACCCCAAACATGATTATTATCTCGTCGAATAATCGCCAAACACCCTCGGTAAACAATACTTTTCGGAACTTTATACTTCGATGTCCAACTCCCCTTGTCTTCAGTGCCAGTGGGAAAGTGTACAGCAAATTCTCGCCGTCCAAAAAACTTTTCAACCCACGGCTTCAGGATAGCGGGAAAAAGCTCGAATGGCTAGCAAAAACTATAACCTAATTCTTAGCTCCAGAAGCTGTTGCAGGCATTATATTATAGTTTTGCTGGCCACTCGAGCTCTTCCCGCCATCCTGAAGCCCTTTCAAAAACTGAGAATTAGCACTGCACAGCCAGACTTTTTAACACCGAAATGGGAAGATCATACCTATAACCGTCTTTTTACAATTACAGAGTATCAAGCTCGGCACTGCAGGCTGAACAGAAAAGACGGTTTGCCCTTGGCCCAGGCTCATTTCGTACATACTGCGCCGTCCATATCTTCACCCCTCTGCATCAGCATTCTTGTTGAATCTGTATAACAGAAGGGATCGAATCCTACTTTTCCATCTATTTGAACTGACATGTTTTTGTAATCCATTTCCCAAACCTTGGCAAAGATCTGAAGTTGGGTGGGACAGCAAAGACCAATTATCGCTGACCTGTCATACCTGCAACTTAAGGGAGAAAATGGTTTCAGCCGCCTTCTCCCTGTTCTGGAGAGTCGCAAGCCTTTTCAAACGTCCAAGTTTGGTTTCGAAAAATCGTTTGACCGCGACATTCCCTTGTTAAAAACTGGTTCATGACATCCGGGAAGCGTTCTTAACTGGTGGATGGTTCTTGGTCTTTTTTGACTTTGAAAAACTTATAAACACAACGTGAACTGGGGTTCCTCTTAAACTCCACTCGCTCGGTTTATGAAAACAGCTCCTCTCTTTATTAAATGCCTCCTTCAGACAGATCCATTCAGGTTCGGTGCTCTTTCTGTTCTATTCATCCATTTACTCTTGGATGAAGCGTCGCAGGTCTAGCTGTTTTAAAGTGTATTATATTTGCCTCGGAGATTCATAGTGACATTTACTTCTCCCCAACGAAGGTAAATTTTCTCCTCTATGTTAATGAACCTGGACGCACTATAATTGCAGTTGCTTAGGCTGCCAAATGTTGAAAAGTAACTTCAAACTAGCTATTGCGAGAATAGTTTCCCAATGTGGTAATTTCCCCATGGCTTCTATTGTCTCACCCACCAAAACCTCAGCAGTCCTATTTAGGAAAAAAGGAAGTCGGAATCTGCCACCTTCTCCCAGCGGCGAACCTAACCTTAATATGGTTCACCCATTTCCTGTAACTTCACAAAGTCAAATTTCTAGGATCATTCTAGATGACCATCTAACATACTCACCGCACCATTAACGTCATGAAAGAGACTTGTTCATTTGCTGTGCTCTCGACCTATTAACGTCACCTAGCCTCAAAATGCTTGGGTGCGATCGCAAGTCCATATTTACGTTTCCACGCCGCCCAAATCATTCAAAGAATCGAATTTATGGCTACGTTAGTATATGGTCAGGCCTTCCCCAACTCTACCACACCTGTTAGATCCCATCCAAAACGAGCGAAATCCGTACCTCCACTGAGCCTTCCGTCGTCCCTCAGGGATGACCTATATTGGTTGCATCCCGAAGTGAGTCACTCTCTCTTCGAAGAGAATACATAAGCACAAGTTAATTTCGCTTTCAAACCCCAACACTATCTGCTCTAACACTGATTCTGCGAGATACCTCAGAATCCCCTTACTGACCTTTTGCAGGACACAGTTTCGACATCCTTAGCTCCCTCCAACCATCCCTTATGCAAAAATGCTTGCCGTTCTCTTATGATGAATGATATACACCTGCTATTCCCCTGCTCCCTCATTGCCTGGCCCTGCCTCATCTCTCTCTCTTTCCAAATCTAACCACCCCATGCCTTTGTAAAAGGCGTCTTCTTATGAATCCTGTTCTCCTTCAGGATATAGTACTGAGCAAGTGTAAAACAGGAGACAAGTGTTAGGTGAGCGTCTGCCGTTCTTTTCATAATCTCAAAATTATCCATTAACTCTCATCAAACTACCAACTTTTACGGCCCGACACTTTTACATGGCCTAATAATCATCGCCCTTTTTCGAATCTCTCCTAACCAAGACCCACTCTCTATGATCCATATTTATTCAGATTCAGCTTAGAGCCTCCAAGGGCTAAAGCATCACCTATATCATAAAAATAACAACCGTATCCCGATATACAAACAATTAGTAGTTCATAAGATTTTTAGTTTCGAAACTCAAAAAATTAATATCCCCTTAGCCCCCAGTTACGTAGGGTAACCGGCAACGAAATCGCTGACAGAGAGGCCACAATGGCCGCCTCTTCTTTTCGGAGCTGTTCTAGGCACCTCCCGGATGCCATTCCACGAGGTCACCTTACCATCAACTATATTATCCCCCTCATCCGAACAAGGCTTCCGCGTATTTAATTTAGGCAAGTGTTGGAGGTATCTCATTGACAAGTAGTCTTCCTCTCACCGACGAAAGCGCCCTTGCACCAATGTGATATACTGAGCACGACCTCGTATTGCGACTACACAATACCACTCACAGCCACATGCACGGGACCCTCCTCCCAATCTGCAAATTTTGCCGTTTCGCCATACCCTGCAATCTGTCCACCATATCCTCCATTGATTGTCCCCATACTGGACCCCACTTTCCTACTTACAGTCAATAACACCTTTACAAGGTTAGGTTGAAGTGGAAAGATAGGGAGGAAACTATTTTAAAGCAAGGTGCAAACTCCGAAGCACAAGTTTTACAAACCCCATAAAAGATACCATTAAGACAATGCGCACACTTAGTATTAAACTCAAAAAAAGCAAAAAAAAGAGCCGAAATAAATTGTTAGAAAATTTAGCAAAGAGGTGAGCTCTCAAAATTTTAACAATGAATCCATGTTCACAGAAATAAAAAAAAAAAAAAAAAAAAAAAATAAAAAAACATACCGGTTGTTTCCAAATTTGATAGGCATAAATAAGTTCGAACTGGAGGAAGAGGAGGACCACCCGAAATGTTGAGTGGAAATGGAGGCAAAGGTTTGAGCGAAGGTTCAGCTTTAGCAGAAGGTAAAACGGTATCTGTACCGTAGGAAGATACTAGAGGAGGGAAAGAGGAAGAAATAAAGTAGTTTTCATTTTTTTTCAAAATGAGGAAGACCCAGAAAGATCATTGCAATATATACAAAGAAGAACGATTAGTGTCGCGGAAAGTAGATTTTGCACGAATTCGGGATTAAATATAGGTAGCATAAGTTTCTAAATTAAAGACTAAGGTAATTCCTGACTGAAAGCAGCGTCTCTGGGAAGAGCTCGAGTGCCAGTAGAGTTTAATCAAGGTTTAGTTAAAGAGAAATAAAATGGAATATACGCCTCCACGCCAGAGAAAATCACCGCCGTTATATGCTCTGTACACTCTGAGGGGCCCATTCCATTGAGGCAGTAATTCCAAGCATAGTATGACAGCAAATCCAACCAGTTAGCACCAGTGCCAAAAATACTTCCTGGTCGTAGGTGGAAGCCTTTCCTACGAAAAGTTTGAAGAGATAGTACAGTATACAAAAATAAGGTGATCGGAGGAACCCAGAGATGAAAAGTTTAAGGAAAGGTGGAAATTGTTGGTTTTATCTCCAAGACAGTCAGGGATATGGGTAGGGAGCTATATCATCTGCTCGGTTATTTTGAATTAAAAAATGGTAGGCTAATTCACCAACTAGCAATATCTTGAGAATTACACGAAAGTCACTGGTGGTGATAAAGTGAAATCCACAAGAATGAAGATTTCAGGAATGGGGATGAGAATGTTTTCTATTTTAGAGTTTAGATAGAAAAATTTAGGATAGTCAGTAAAATAAGGTGATAAAGACAAAATGGGTGGATTTAGTTGTAGATTTCCAATAGAGCCTGCATGAGTTAAAACGTAGAAATTTCAGAATAACTTATAAAGGTCAGCTTAATTTGTTAGGTGTTAAAAAATGCAATTAATGTATTTTGGTAGGAAATGGTGAATGGTAAATTAAATATTTATTTTTTTGATATTGTATAGTGAAATATTGATATATTTTTTTCCCTACTCATCCGATCAACATCAAGTTTTCAGAGCTTATAGAGTCCGTGATGATACATCTTTTCTATTTAGAAATTTTTTTGCATACTCAAAAAAAAAAATAATTTCCAAAAAAATTCTTTGAAAATTTGTTAGAAAAAAAAAAAATACTACTGCATATACAAAAAAAAAATTATTTAAATATAAAATAAGTACCTCCCCCGACTACATTTGCCTTGAAAATTTCATGCTGATCACATGACCAGAAAAAATTATCGCAATTTTTTATTTCCAAAACTATAAAAAGTATTTTTGAAATTCGACCATTGCTGGGAATTGGGGTCAAAAATCAATATTCCATGTTATGCTTCTCTAGGTAACAGACACATCTTTATATATTTCAAATTTGAAGTCACTTCGAAAAAAAAATTGTAGGATGTGAATTGAAAAATGTCAAAAACATGTTTTCAAAACCTGAAAATACAAAAGAAATAACTAACAGACACAGAAAAGCAGGAAACGACGTTTCAGGCGTCAGAAAAAAACTGCGGTTTGCTTTTTATTTGGTCAAAATTGGATCAAAATTAAGAATATTATGGCAATTTCCAGCTTTCGGCTAAAACTGGAAATCCACAGAGCAAAAATCACTGCCCTCTCTTTTTGTTACATTGCGCAAAATTTTAAATCATGCAAGTTGAAGGTAATGTTAAGATTAAATCTAATGATTATTCGTAACTTTCAGTATCACATCATTGGGAATACAGTGCAAAAATTCCCCACTACGCAACAATTATCTCATCATTCACCTAGACACAAAATAAGGTATAATTAAATCTCAAGTTCTAAATATAATTTCTAGACTCCTTTTTTTGGGGGAGAAAAAAAGTAATGAGAATTGCGAAAAATGGGAAATAAAACTATGGAAATAAATATACATAAATTTATTTAACATAAGTACCAAATAAATTTGAAAATAAGAAATTAGTTGCATGGTCTTCCATATTTGAAAATTTACTTGGTGCCATGTAGTTTTGTTGTTTTATTATAACCTATAAAAAATATCTGTTGATAGTAAATTTGTTATTTTGCAATTAAATAAATAGGGTAACGGTTTGTATAATATACTGTCTTATATTCAACCGTACAATTTTTCTCTCTCTACTGTAGGGTATCACATTTTGTTAAGAAGTCAATGTTGGATAGAGCCAATGCTTCAACTCTTCCTCATGTTCCGAGCGAGCTTTGGTACCCTGTACGTAAAATATTTTAAATTTTTTTTCAATTTTTAACAAAGTTAAGTTAAGTTCTGAAAGAAAATTCTTTATATACCATCTACGGTCAATGTTCATTTTTTTTTTTTCATATTATTGTATTTTTATTGATATTATTCTATTATCAATTTGTCTTATAACTGTTTTTATTTTAGCTCATGTAATTTTTCTCTATTATGATTATTTTAATCAAACAGTAGTGGAAGGTTATCTCTATTATTATTATAAGCTTATTATTATCTGAAATATTGATATATTTTTATATATTTCTACATATTGATCATTAATCATACTTATATACATATGAACACTAGACTTACCTTACTACTTCCTCACCACAATATATATTTATTTATATTATTACTAATTATTACATCTATTCTTGGTAGCCTCTGAACGATATTCTACCATAGGCTTTTTAGATTATACTGTGGAGTGAACATTCTCTTCTGCTGGAGATGGCGAATGCTTTAGTATATTTATAAATTATTTAGGTTATTATATATCATTCATGTTATACGTTTATGAGTGTTCCTTTTTAGACAATATGATAACTTAATCTGTTATATAATTTTATAGTTCAACTTATTCTTGTAAATCAGTTCATTTTTAAAAACGTAGTGATGTCGGGTAGTTCCTTATCATTTATTTCTTATTGTATTTCTAATTATTCTTTTAGCTCGTATTATTTGTAATTAATTATAACGTTTATTATTATCTCTCTCCCTCTTCTTTCTCTCCCTATCTCTATTATCTGCATTGTTGTTTTGTGTCTTCAAATTAAAGATTTCTTCAAAGATTTGTTGAACTAACTCTATGGGATCTCACTAAGTTTTTTCTCTATCCTCATCTTTTCTTCTCAAATTATCTCATCTCATCTCACTGTGTTCATCTCTCTACGTAATCATCTCTCTTTCATCTTCTGATGACATAAATTCCGTAGACAGTATCTATATCCTTCTTTCACGACTCATCATCTCTCTACTTACGGCTACATAGTGCGCACAGATACTTGTTCTGGACAAAATATACTAACTCATCAAATATACCATTTTACTGTGTTTAAAGTAGGAACTTAATACATTTCATCTCAGTTATCATGTCTCATCTCTCATTTCTCTCTCTCTCTCTTCTCTTTCCACCTCTCTTCTTAAATACTCTGATTACTTCCTCGGACGTATAGCATAACATCTTGTAGGGCCTCTCTCATCTTCTTTTCCTACTCTTTCTCTACTCTTTTTCCACTCTTTTTTCTACTTTTCTCTCTCTGTCTGCTTTTTCTATATCTTCTCTCTATCTATTCCTCTCTCTCTCTCTCGTCTCTCTCTCTCTCTCTCTCGCTCCTCTTTCATACTCTTCTCTCTCTCTCTCTCTCTCTCTCGTCTCCTTCTGTCTACTCTCTTACTGACTCTCTTTTCTCGTATTTCTCTCTCTCTTTCCTCTCTCTCTCTTCTCTCTCTCTTTCTCTTCTTCTTCTTCGTCTCTCCTCTCCTTCTCTCTTTCTCTTCTCTCTTTTCTCTTCTCCTTTCTCTCTCTCTATACTCTCTCTTTCTCTCTCTCTTTCTCTCTCTCTCTCTCTTCATTTACTCTTCTTTCTCATCTCTCTCTCTCATCTCTCTCTTATCTCCTTATATTTCTCTTCTTCTTCTCTCTCCCTTAACCTATTTGGAGGCTGGCGACTTTAACTGGGCTTTGAACTTTCCACTATACACTGGTTGAATTAGTATCATCAGGTTCTATTCACTAGAGGATTTTTATTTATTAAATATATTTTTTAATTAAAAACTATATTGTGTATATATTTATTTTTTTTATAATATATATTATAATATTACTAATTATTGTATTTTTTATAAGTAACGGCAACGAGATCGCATACGCCTGGCACAGGTTTTAACACTATTATAACTGTAATGACTGTTAGGTTAGGTTTAGATTTGGGCGGTTACCTAGATTCTTAACTACCGGGAGTCAAGCCTCTACCTTTATAGAACCGTGTTGTACTTATATTTATTTATATTTATATTATATTATATAAAATAATATTTATTTATTATTTTATATATATATATATATATTATATTATTATTATCTATATTGTATATTTTGAGTTAGCTCCGAGAGCCAGGATGATAAAAATTTACGCTACGATAAAAACTTTTTTATTTTAGACACATTTTTCATGCTTTTTTAAATAGTTTTCTTTTTTGAAATTTTAAATTGTTAATGATGGAAAGCTGACTTGAGGCATTAGTTTTTTATGGATTCGAAGAGCTGAGTAACGAGAAGGCGCAAAGTTGCAAATGTTTATTATTTATATTTACCTAAGTACCTCCACTGTGTAAAAGATGGAACCAGAGTCGGGGTTTCGCTACGGGGGACGACAGGGCTGTCTTCAGTCGCCTCGACCCCTGAAAAGGTTAAAATAAGATAAAAATCATACTTTTATTCAAAGGTATAAATAAGAATTCTTATTTATGGATATATATCTTTGCCTTTCGTTATAATGAATGCAGGGATCACGTCTATTCCTGCGTATCGCTTACCAATTCTAAGTTATATATATTAGTAATTTATCATATAATATAAGGGTTATTATATATATTTGTAATTATTAAATTTTATTTTTTTTCAGTTTCCAGAATTGAAATTTGTATGAAAAAATGTATTTTCCTGATAGTGTGTTGTTTATTCCTCGTTTACTGCCTGGCTTCGGGATGTGGCTGTATATTATATAATTTTATTATATATTTTATATATATATATAAATATATTATATATTTAATTATTATATATATATATATAGATAATAATATATATATATATTATTTTATATATTTATTATTATTATACTATATTATATTATTTATTTGGCGTATCGGTCAGTTTGTTGACATTAACTAGAATACTACTAACATATTTATTACATGGCAATATATATTTATTTAGTTTTAGCTAATAATTTATCATAAAGAACTTAAGTTTATTTATATTCTCTATTATATAACTTCTTACATTCTAGGTAAATGTAGTGCGCCTCTAATGACTTGAAGTGCAGTAGTTCGAGAGCGAGTTGGTCATACACAGTACCTATTTTTTTCCGCTTTTGGGAGTATTTTTTTCTCTGTATTTATATTTCACTATATTTTTAGGGGTTGCGACGGTATAGACAGAGGGAGGGACTAATTATATTTCACCGTTTGTACCCTCGGTATTTATGGATACTGTGACTATCGATCTATTAATATATCGCATCGTTGTTTCCGGGGTATTCGTTAAGTGTATAAATCAATAATCACATATTTTAGTATATCCTTATATTTTCCGTGTGCTCTTTTCGATGTGCTTCAGTCGGCGCATTTTTTGCTTTATCAAACAATTAAGTTTTTTTTTTGTCTTTCTATCCTTCTCTATTTTGATCCCTTCATTCACACATTTGTTTAATATATATTCTTAGCATATGGTTCGTTATTTGTATTTACTGTTTTCTCACCTTCTCAGTGATACTGGTTATGTTTTTCGACGGTGATTCTAAGACTTCGATAATTTATTTTTGTTATGTATCTTTGTTTTTATTGTGTATCATGCCTGGCTTTTTATCAGGGTTCTGTCGTATCCCCTACTTTGCTGTATTATCTTGATATATAATTTATAATAATATTAGTGTATTTTTATCTGTTTCATTAGTTCCACTACACATAACTCTCTAACTCTTAGTTATAATCTTCATCTACCTATAAATTATTAATGTATATATTTATGTTTAGTATAATCGTATATCCTTAATACTTTGGTTTTCGTAGATAGCAAAATATTTATTATTAGCTAATAAAATACTATATATATTGTGCAGATTAGCCATAGATTTTCGCTCTCGGACGCAACTTCATACTAAATTTGAACATTACGTTATCCCTTTATAAGAACTTTTAGCCCTAATTATATCTTTATTAAGGCTGCTTAGCTTATGGTTGTTTTTCCTTTTTTACTTCTTTGTCATTTGGAATGTCGTAATTTTCTCGAATCAACAGTCGTGATATATTTATAAAGGGTATATGATGTTCGTGAGCTATTTGATAAATTGCCCTGTAGATTATTTTACTTTACTGTTTTAATTAAATTTAAATTTAATATGGGAGGATGATATGTAGTGATATATAATAGTGATGATGATATTATTTTTACTCAGATAATAACAATGTCTCCACTGGGACCGGCCCTAAATTCTTAGGATGAGTGTATATGATACTCATAATATCCGAGCAATCAGGGCTCAGCAGGGATACGTATCTCGCCGCTGATTATACTCCATACTCAGTCTCAATGATTGCCTCTAGAATCTAAGTCCTCGTTTTAGTTGGTAGGATTGTCTTCTTTGTGAGTCTACCGGGCTTTTGTTAAATATTAAATAACTAATTATGCATATACAATATTAAAATTTTATTATTAAATGCTTATACCAATATATAATATTAATCATACAATATACTATTTTTTCTATCTTTATTAATCTACATTTCACTATAATCACTATTTACCTATCTTTTTAGTATTAGCTTACACAATATGTTTACTAACTTATTGTATTATGCTTTATCCATGTCATCTATATTCTGTGTATGTCCTTAAGTGTATTATACTTATTAAGCATTTTATTTACAAATGGTTAAATTTATATATGAGTTTTTTATATTTTTTATGATTTTTCTATTCTATTAGAACTCTTTTACGTTTATATCTTCTCCATACCTGATCAATAAAGAGTGTATATCTATACAAAACTTTTAGATGTTTAGATTGGTTTCTTACGCTTCTCAGTTATCTTTATCAAGGTTTTTATCTTGGGATTTATTACGCTAATTCTTCTTTCTCCACTATTTTTTTTTTATTTTTTATTTTTTTTTTCATTGTGGCTTTCCTCTAATTTCTACGATTGTTTTACTCTATGGACTTTGGATAATAGTAGTAAAGGGGTGTTTAATCTCTTTACCTAATATTTTTATTAATTACCGAGCTCTTTATACTCGATAAAATTATTTAGTATATAATATACCAATATATTGACCGGCATTCAGGTGGCATAGTAATCTTCTTAATTACGTCGTCATCTGAGATAAATAATATAAGTACATTATTAAATAATTAGAAATTACATTCTAATCATTTATCATATATATGTTTTTCTTTTTTTTATATTTTTTTATTGTAATTTTTGTATGAGTTTATCCTTTGCACTCATTCCTATTATGTGAAATTCCAATGATTAAATAAGTACTCTGTAATTCGAATCCGTTAGATCGTGTATATTACGAGCTCCGCTAAATCCGTATCTCATCTTCGTTATGTGTTACAAATGTTCATTACGATCGTGAATCTCTATTACACCATTGGTTTCGAGTATCTTTGATTCTCTACGAATCCGTGGTGTGTGAGATATTAAGGCGTTACTCGTGATAATATTCTCCTGAATCGATATCTCAGTGACGATCAGTTTGCTGGCGCATTCAATCTCGTGATCCTGTTGTATATAATATTTAGGTGGCATTAGGAAACATTATTGCACGCAATCATACTAATGTATATTATATTATTTGATATATTATTATTATTATATATTATATATTATTACTATTATAAATTTCATAATATAATATTTATTATATATTATATATATTTATGTATTATATTATATAATATATATTTAATTATATTATATATATTATTATTTATATAATCTATTTTATATGATTATTATTATGTATAGGTCCTTATCTGTGTGTAGTGCTCGAAGTATTTTTCTAATACGTTATCTAATAAGTTCCTACACAGGGACTCATATGACGAATAATAAGTTATATTTTTTTCTCTATTTTATGACTTTTATTTAGATTGTTAGTTAAGTAATATTTTTATTGATACATGGTATATTATTCGCTATTGTTGGTTCGTAAGTATGGTTTATTTGAGACGTTACTTTAAAACTTTACTTTTATTTATTTTCTATATCAGGGTCTTCGCTTCATGTGGAACTTTTTTATGTAATCAAAAACAAAATTTTATGGTCGTTGATCAATAAATTGTTCGGATCATGGATCAATGGATAAAACTCCAGAATAGACATGGTCGAACTATATACTATTATTCTTAATTTATATCTATCTTTATTATTTCTATTATATCTTTATATTTTCTATATATATTATATCATATTTTCACCATCTACACTAGCGTCTACTTACGCGGATACATCTAGGTTAGGTTAGTTCGCTCGACGAAGCCATTAAATTAGGTCTTTTAGGACTCCTGTCAGTTTGATACGATGTTAGTATGTAGATTTTACTCTTGGTCATTAACAAAACTTAAATAACGGGAACTGTAGGGTCCTAAACTCGGCCTACACTTATGGTCGTCGTGGCCTATATGGTGGATTACGTTGTTTGTTTTAACCTAGGCCTGTTTACTCTTAATATTCATTATATTATATATTTATTATATATAGTATATATTATTATCATATATAATTTATTTACTATATACTATATTTTTATTATATATCTTTTCTTTATATTATTATATGTTATATTATTATTACTTTTATTATATATTTATCTTATATATATAATAGCAGCGTCTTTTTTTTCTAGCCTGTACGAAAAATTTCGTTGCAACTATTATAATATCTATTAATTTTTTATTACCTTCATGTAAATAAATAATCGATGATTCATCGTAAAAATATATATCTCCTATATGCGATCGGAGAATTTTGTAATAAAAATCGTTGGAGAGCTCGTCGCAGAAGTAGTATAGGTTTAGCAAAGATACGTCACGGCTTCATGCAACACCCTAGGGTCCTGTGTGGTCGTTATAGATTTTCGGACAATATTGTCCATTTATTAAGTTTGTGTGCTTTACTT
>JABUQX010079336.1:0-36067 GCA_015478945.1 Trachelipus rathkii | reverse complement strand
AGGATTTTTTTAAACTTCATAACGAATACTAAGACCGTACTATACATATTAAGCCTTAGCATAACAATTATATGTTATTTTATATAAAAGTAAAAGTATTTCCGACATTTATTAGCCTGGAAGTTGTATGAGGGATTAGTATTTCATCTTATTGGATTCAGAAAGAACATATTTTTTATCATAGAAGAATTTTTATTGACCATCACTACCATCACTTATCCGCTCAAAATTATATTATAATAGTTATATTATATAATTAATATATAAAATATATATTTATTATATATAATATTATATAATATATAAATATATATATAGTATATATATAAATATATTATTATTCTATATATATAATATATTATCTATATTAGTAAGTGGGCATACGTTAATATGATGAGTAAAGAGTTAAATCAGACCATATCAAATCTTTAAATCGTTACAAATAAAATTAACAGCGTTAACATAAAGCGTTTTTGATTAAAGGTAGTAAAGATAATGTAGAGTTAACGTTAGTCTGATTTAAGTTAACCTCTTCAAAAAATTTTGTAATGGATAGTATATTAAATTGATTATAAAGTGTGTGTGTTGTTACAATGAATGCAGATATTAATTATTTTAATGAAGGGCAAATAAATATATAGCTCGTATAATTTATCAGTTTAAATGAAGCGTAATCTCGTTATATTTTACACTTTTCCACGTATTTACGTAAAAGATATATAACGAACTGAAACATATATAAGAGGTACGATTTGAATGTAATCGTATAACGTATGAATAATCGAGTTAAAATTTCCCCTACATTCTCGTTAACCAGAGTACTATTAATTTGACGAGATAATATAAAAATATACTTCTCTATCAGATTTAATAATTGATTTAGATTCGATTTCTCGATTAAGAGAAAATCTTTTTATTATATTTCAAAATTTCCTAAACGCATCCTCTCTAAATGGTCAAAATTGGATTTATCTAATCTACTTACGAGCTATTATTAATATCATTACGTTTATATAAATGATTAATAATAACATATAGGTATTGAATAAAATAAACCCGTAAGTATTATGAGGAATTAGTATGTCTTACGTGCTGACACCTATAATTACTATATAGTATAGCCCTCGTTCAATACTATACTCAATGTCTTTAATACTAGCACTCTCCCTACAGTTTGTGAGTAAGCACGATAAAACATTATCCAATACATATTTATCCGACAAAAAAGCGAGCCGTCTGCTACTCTAAGATACCTCTAGTACTTATCTTTTGAACCTAATAAAATCTCACCTTGAGTCTAATTGGCTACTAACTCATATAGTATACCCAATTGCGCTCAACACTCTTCACAAAATAGACAACCAAGTTACTTGCTAGAATACTCGGTCCCTTTACATATTTTCCGATACAGCGGAGAACGAAAAGGAAAAAGGTTTTGATGTTTTAAGAGACTTACTTGGCAGACCTGTCAACATGTCATTCTCTTTATTTTATTCCTTCCGCTTGAGCCCATGTATAAACTGGCGCCCATGAGATAAATGCGAAAGGGTCATAAACGTAGCCTTAAATAGTAACGGGCATTAATGAAATAGAATACATGTAGAAGCCGAGGGATCCTCAATTGTGACTTCTATGAAGTAGGAGCCGAGTAGGCTACAACTCTCTCTGTTTAAGAAGGGTATACGCGCTATCTTTGTATCCTGTAAACCTTAGTACATATCCATAATTCCACTTTTCAAATCTCGACTAAGCAACGCAACTATTGTGTATAATATTCAAGATTAAGTGTAGGAGTTACGAGCTGATCTGGAAAAATCTATTTTATACTTCTGGTCAATAGTGGGTTAACCGTTCAAGTGACCAAATTCTGATCGTTAATATGTGCACTTTCACTTTCTTGTATTCTCGACATCTCAATCTGAAGTGAAGCTCGTAAAAGTTCAAAGCAAATATTAATCATCTAATATCCACTCAACATATACTTATGACACGGCTTGTAGCTCGGTCTCTTTTCAAATCCGCGCTTTTAATCACATTCATTTCCCTGCTCACGATATTTATCACTCTATGAATTTTAGACTATATATTACGTTTCTTAATCTTTCCGATCTATCTCCTGACGCTTAAAGATATAGAATATGCTGGGGGGTTCGATCTACATACACTTGTTGAAATTATTCAATTTCTTTAAAAACCCAAACTTCTAATAATATTCCTCTCTAAAATCTACCTTACTTTCTCTTATCATCTTTTACGGAATTCTTGTCACCTCCTGGTTGAAATTATTCAATACAACATTCCTGTGGTACTAACAAAATAACTAAAAATGTCTTTAAAATATCTCACATTTCAACAGTATAGGTACGGGGTGGTCATCTAAAGATAACTGGGTAGTTCGTAATGACTGCGAAGACTTAATTTTTTCCTCGCCAATAGTATACTCCATCTATATCAAGAAGTATCATCCGCTCTAGTTATTTAATTATATAGAATGATATATGCTCTATACTGGGAGTACTCTGAGTTTCACCTCGCTTTGGTGACATGAGGTCGATCAAAGCACATAAATGCTATAAATATACGTAGAGTATGTACTTGCATTCTGACCCTCTATTATCGTTTGGCAGGCGTCTATGTTAGGTGCTTAATTATCTCTTTTCTATAGTATAAGTATCTAGCACGACAGGATATCAGATGGGAACTTACCAACTCTGCGACAACCATCAATTTACTGAAACTGCAACTCTAGTAGCTACAAGGGGTTGCTGTATCTAAGTACGCAATTTGTAGATATTGGTAAATCATATCAGGCTCAGTTTCCTGTCTCGGTCTTCCTTCTTTCCTGCCTACCTAAACGTTTGTGGAAATCCGTTTTAAAAATCTTTATCCTTTGCTGAAATTTTAAAAATCGGCGTAGTCGCGTCTGAACCTTGCACGTACTAACCCTTCAACTGTCTATGTTCATGCTAGAATGAAAAGATGATGTTGAAGAGAGTGCGCGTTGTCCGAAGTTAGTCTTGACTTCGGATCGTCGGGGGATGAACTATTATTGTCTTGCCGTCTAAGTCGATGCCCCGAGCTCCCCCTTGTACTTTGGCCTCAATCCAGTGACTCGGTAGAGGAAATCCACCCCAAGAATAGAACCAATATGCCTGAAGGAGAGGTAACCGGCTCCTGACTACATCTACGGGCTTGCACTTCACGGCTCCTGCGGACGTTTTCGTTAACGGAAACGCTTTAAGGATAACCCCGTAAGCTTTTCTTTATTATGTTGAAGACGTCATGGGAGAGATGATACAACGACGTAACTCTCATTCAATATAAACGGCCAAGCGCCGCTTTCGCCCGGTTCTCGCTGAATCTTAACGTGCAGTTGGATCCACCTGCTCACTTGACATGTGAAGAAGCACCAAGTTAACTGCGTTCAGGATGAAACCGAGACGGTCAGCGTCTATACTACGCGATAAACGAAAAGAACTTGAATTGAGTTATGCCTATATATACTATATAGTCAGATTGAAATACGCTTATGTGGTAAATACAAAACCTCTAACACGAATGTTATCACCAACGGCGGAACATATTTTGAGGCAGAGTAAGATGGATACTGGCTGGTTTATGTTGTGCATTACGATAGCTAACTAGTTATATATATGCACTCCGGTTGAGTCACCAACATATGAAGGAGGTCGTATGAGAGTATGATTTGAGATTATTAGAGAACCATAATTTATTCATTATTGCTGGAAGACCTGACATAGTATGTAAGTTATGAGAAGATAAGTGAAGCGTTAGCGTCAGAATGAATTGGCGATTCGTCCGGGGGGCTGCTTAGGACTCTTCAGTGGTGGTCGCAACCCTTGCTTCCAACTAAAAACGCCACATAATAATTATATAAATAATTATAATATATATATAATATATAGTGGTAAATATATAGCAGTAGTAACCATTCGACATCTACTAGTCATAGTATACCGCATTCCGCCACATTAAGCATCAAATATAGTAATATTTGAAAGATTGTACGCATATCACCTGCATCCCATGTACCGGCTGCATTTGCGTCCTTGAGCGTAGATGTTGTTGCCAGTCATGATATTTATTTGCTAAGATTTGATAAAAGATAATTATACATAAATATACTTTCAGAAAATCGTCAAATATGAAACAATTTCTGAAGGCAACAACAACAGCTATGAGATAATTCGACATATCATTACTTGTAGTATTACTAAAATAAATCATTCCAACTTAGCTGGATAGTACAAGTAATATGATATTCGGAATGAATGGGTATTGTCCCTTACTAAATAAGAATCCTCTATGTACTTCTCGGTAAGTTGCCTGTTATCATCCAGCGTTAGTACATTACTTACTAAGTGAAAAAATGAGATCATAATTATATTTCACACTGCAATTAAATACTTATCTGAAACCTATTTGATGTGAAACCAATAAAAAATATCCTGCCTCTACAACTTCTGTAACCCGATGTAATTACATAAATCTCAAGTCTAATTAAGGAAAGCATATATTGAATCCATCTTTCAAAACGTAAAATAAGACAGACATTATAATATAAAACAAATATGATAATAGACTAAGTCATTAGTTTATCATATCAAAACAAAGCTATAAGCCAATACAGTATATCTTCTGGTTATAAGCTTGTGGATAAATTAATGATATTAGACCTTCTATATACTAATTGCTACACTTACTCTATCTAAATTAGAATCCCGTATTTAACAAAGGCAAGTTTTATTGGTAACATCAATATAGAACATAAAGTTATTAATCGTAATACACTTCGTGTCTTGCAGTTGAATAAAGTACTTACTAATCCTAGAACAGTCTATATCTTTATCAATATCACCATTCTCCCCATTATTTCAGGAAATAAACGATAAAATTCTATCAAGAACCAATCAACTCTTACAAGTAAATCCAATAACAGATTCACGAAAATTTCTACCAGTCCAGTGTTCGTACTGAACTGATATATATAACACACTAACATATACACAAAAAGATGTAGTCCAAAACTGATGAAATACTATCCAACTAATCTTAAAAAACTTAAGATACTAAAAATGATGTAACCTAATCAGTTGTACGATAAAGTAATACATATAATATATTTATACCCATGCTGAGTAAAACTCATTTTGCAAGGTAAAATAAGCTTGTGTCACTGATCCCCAAGAGTGTCCAGTGAGAGAGTTTAGAGCAAGACGGTATAACTATATTAATATAGTAATGAAAGAGGAAACAAGACTCTCACAGATAAAAGCAGAAATAAAAATATGGTATAATATTCCAGCACAAACCTTTTCTTCTATATTAAATTCATTTCACTATTAAGCAAAAAATGTAATTATATCATTGATAAGTATAAAATCTCTTCATTCATAGTATGTGTCAGTGAGTTGATGGGAATAGATGTGTTGTGGTGTCAATTATAGTGTGTGCGTACTGGCTCTCCAGCTCTCGTGCACAACGTTGTTACACTAAGGATTTTCATCAAGTACACAATTTAGCATAATAGATTTAATTGAATATAAGATGGTCACAACAATTACCAGATAAATATTAATTATAAAGCGTGCGCCCAAGTTTGTATATCGTCATTTTAGAGCAAAGTTTGACCCAGGCAATTATTCAAAATCAAATAATTAATCAGATTTGATTTAAGAGTGTCATGCTAGTTTGGAAGAATAGTGTTATAGTAAATTAGCAAAAATATGTTAGTTAGTTATTAGAAATAGTTTGTAAGATTATGTATTAGAAATATATTTATAATATATTATTAATATTATCGGAGAAACATCGAGGGTCCCAGATTCCCAACTGGTCGGGTGGGAGAATAGGTGAGCTATATTTTTCTTATGTGGATTAGGTCCGTCCTGTACGACAGTTTAATAATGAGTAACTATCCTTAAATATAGGGCTACTGCCGTAGAAGAGCGTTGGCTGGCTCATCTCCTGCGCGAATGAAATAAATGTTATATAAACTCTCGATTGACTTATATCAACCGCACTACAGTATCCCACAGGAATTAAACTCAAATATATAAATCTATTTTTTCACACACTCAATTAATTTATTGAGTATGATAAATCAGATTATTTGATAATAATTAAAATATATTTATCATTCTAGTGCATAAATCAAATTTACTACTTCAATTCAAACAAAACAATCTTAATTTTTACAAAACTCCCTATTTTAAAAATTTAGGTACATCCTGACGGAGATATTAGAGAATCTTATTAAAAAAGTAAGGTCACGTTGAATCCGCTATAAAAGCGGAGCGGAGGAGCCGGAGCGAGGAGCCAGGAGATGGATAGACCGAGATTATACCTGATGCTATATACCCTAAGAGATTATATATATATAATAATTAATATAATAATCTATATTAATATCATTAAAAAATATACAGATATATATTAAATTTAATATATATATATAGGAGATTAATATATATATTATAAATTTCATGATTATATCATATAGAAGAAAAATTATAATTATTACATATATTAAATTATTAAATTAATTATACTATTTATAGAATAATATCAATATATTTTAATTATAAAATATTATATATAAATTAATATATGTATATAACCACTTTGTATGGGACCTACTGTCGGGAAAAAATAAAAGAGGTCATTTTCTAACGATTTTGTAATAAAATTCAAGAAATTGTAAAAAAGAAATTATTTATTAATATTACTAACTTGTAGTGTATTATCAAACAGGACCATAAGATGGAAATAAATAGGAGAGAATGGTAGATACGATAAGAGTGACGTTTGTTATTCACGAAATTTAGCATTAGATAACAAAATGAATAATTATTATATTAAAAATTAATATATATTATATATATTCGTAGTAAGATAGTGTAAAATTTAGAGCACTATAATTCATTTGTCTCTCACTGCTCTGCTCTCTCTCACGTCTCGCTCTTAAATAAGGACACAAAATCTTCCAATTATAATCCAAATTGAAATTTTGTGAATGTGCGATTTTAGTCAATATTTATTGGTTTTTTATGACATCCTCAAAGCTCTACTACATATTAATACAAGCGATCACACACGATTTTGCACTACGAGTTGTCATTTCTAAAATTAAGTTAAAGGATGTATTACTACACACACAAACACCATCTGAGAGGTGTGGAAGATACGCTAAGAGCTAATTCTGGCGGGAAATCGCGACACTCAGCGTTAATAAGGCGGGGAAGTGCCAAATCATCTTCTCGTTGAGTATTTTTGAGTTGTTACGCCTAATTCACATATATAGGATTCCATTACTCTGCGCTACACACACATGTTTTAATGAACTCGCATTAAATTGCGTACTAATTAGCTGAGCGTGTGATCATCGTGCATATATGTTTTACACTTCCAGTTTATTATTTACAGAATTTTAAAATTTTGATTATTGGGATTGCTAAATTAAAATAAGATATTTATACGTTATGGATACTTAGTACTAAACATTTCATGGCACTAATTAGATTATAAACACTCGCACACTATCATTTTAAAGTATATTTCTCTCTATTCTCTCTCACTCTTTTCCAACTAGCAATGCGGAGGAATAGAAATGATTTACTATTTATATGTTTTTCTCGACTGATGGAGCAATAGCAAAAGTGTATATGTTAAGAATAATAATTAATAGACTATTATATTTTATACTATATTAATATAATACTATATTAAAACATTTATCGTACACTATTTATGTCTAATATATTTATATATATTATAGATATACTAATTATATAATATATATATGTACATATATTCACAAATAGTATAGAAATAAGATATAAATTAATTCCATAATTAAGTCTTAAGATCTATAATTATTATATATTAATATATTATAATATATATATATTAATAATTATTATAATTATTTTATAGGGATTGACTGTGATTCACGGCATCCTGAGCCATCGAGCTCGGCTCCAGGTACTCGGACTCCGGCTTAGGTTCAGGAGTTACGCCTTTTTATAAGATTCCATCTCCGTGACGGTAAAAAGATAGTTTGTCTTACATGGATAAGATATTTTTCAACTTGTAAAATATTTAATTATTGAAAGTAATTTTGATAAAAATATTTATATGAAATATATTTCTTTGAAAAACATTTATATGAAAAATATTAAAAAAATAATTTTATAAAATTTTTTGTGTGTGATAATTTAAAGTATCAAACTTAAATTAATCAATTTTTTCCATCAAGATAAGGCACTCATCGAGCAGTCACGGCAGAAGACTTTCTCAATTACATGTAAGAAGAAAGGTATCATCCTCATTATTTAAGTCGAGCAGTTTGACGCGAGACAGCACCACAAGGGTGAAGAGGGAGAACATATACATCCTATTCTTTGTACCAGCCTAGACGAATTCTGCGCGACCGGACTCTGAGTTATATGGCGAGGAGGGGATATACTAAATTTTACAAAAAGCCACTTTAAACGTTTGAGTAACTATATCAATTATATTATATATACTACTTAAATATTTTATTTTGCACTCTAATATCATTTATTTCTCCAAATTATTCTTGAATCTCAAATTTGATTAACTTGTGCATTTTTAATTGCCTGAGGCTAATTATTCTTTATGGAAAAATGAAGTTTCTATATTATCTTAGTCAGCATAGCTTTATATATTATTTACTATGCTATATTATATGAATTAAAACTTTGAATTCAATATGTTTACTTATGGGCAAATCATTACATGAAGATTAAAAATGTATATGAAGCTTTTGAGTCCATGCAAATATATTAGCTATATTATCTATTTAATTGATACTATCAAGAATTATAATCATCTATTTATTATATTATATATCTACATATACAATTAAATCGATCTATTTATAAAATCATTTAATTTAATCATCATGTTTATATGTTTATAACTATTAATTAGCGCTTGCTGAATCTAATTTATATAATATAAAATGATATATATAATATATTATATATATTAATATTATATATTTATATATATATATAATAATATTATAAATAATAATATAATTATAATATATATATATATAATTATTATTATTAATATCTACATATATTAATATTATTATATAATTAATAAATAAAATTATAAATATATATAATAAAGATATGAATATAATATTAATATATATATATATTAATATTATAATATTATATATATATATATATAATTATCTATAATAATAATTTTATAATAAAATATATAAATTATATATATAATATTATATATATATATTTATATATTATAAATATAAAATAATATATATTATATATATAATATATATATATATTATATTATTATATATAATATTATTATATATAAATATAATTTTATAAAATATTATATATCTTATGGTAGGCATTTATAGTTACTGTTGGACTACAGTATGAAATCAATAAATATGTAATTAGTCCAGTTTTAATATTTATATTTAGATACTATTAATAATTATAGGGGTAATAATTCTATTTAAATATTTTTAGGGGTGATAATATATATATAAACCAACTAACTACTATATATAATAACCAAATACAAATAACCTAAACGTATAACTAACAATTTAACCTATAAATATATACCTAAATTACCATATACTTTATAACTTGTTTATTCAACCATAATTATAAATATTACAATTAATATTAATATAATATATAATTATATATATATATATATAATAATTATATATATATATATATATTATAATATATATATATATAAATAATAATAATAATTATTTATATATATATTGATATATTAGATGGAGATGGTGAGGGAGGGGACCTGCGAACACCATGATAGGAGTGACAAAGCAGGCCCCCGAGGACGAAACCCATTAATCGCGACAAGCTCAACATCTCTTCAACATCATCTAGTACAGTCTTCAGCTAATATGAAGGTGGTTATTATCTTCAAAGATAACTACATCTATACCCCCTTAACTATTGGATGGACCAGTACGGAGTGATTAAGTGCAAATGGAGTGTGGGAAGAAGGAAGGGACCAGCAGCATCGCTCATCTTCATAAGTTAGATTTCATCCGTTGGTAACGATATTTATTCGATTAGTAGAGTTTATTTTATACCAAATCGTTCAAATGACGCGGATATTATATATACTTATCAATTCAATG
Source organism: Trachelipus rathkii (assembly GCA_015478945.1). Taxonomy (NCBI): domain Eukaryota; kingdom Metazoa; phylum Arthropoda; class Malacostraca; order Isopoda; family Trachelipodidae; genus Trachelipus; species Trachelipus rathkii. Next base: position 25,854 of record JABUQX010079336.1, on the reverse strand, counting down.
TTTCTTCTGCGTGGCGCTGCTCTGTTGTTACATCCTGTAAGCCTGTAACTTGCTTTCATGCAGGTTACAACATAACTGCAGTAAGAGTACATAGAGTGGCTCGATGACTTTCTCTAAAGTGCTTTATGATGATGCACACTGGCTCTCATCTTTACAGTGACCATCAGTCTTCCAGGGTGCAGAAGAGACGGTGTGCTCGGGCTATTGTACTGGGGAGTTCTGTAGAGTATAGTGGAATGGGAGGGTGTGCCACACTGACTTTGAAGGAGTAAGCAGGCCACCCGGGGAAAAACGCAACATATATCGCACAACAGCTTAACTACTTATTTACATAATCATATCTAGTCAGTTACTTCAGACTATGAAAGGTGGATTTCTTAAAGTAACTATTTACTCCTTCATAATTATAATATATATATAATAATATATATATATAAATAATAATATATATATTAATTTATATTATTATTAATATAATATATTTAATAATTATTATTATATTATAATAAATATATATATATATAAAAATTATATTATAAAATATATAATAATCTATATAATATAATTAATAATTAATAGTTAGACAGCCTTTACTATTTTAATGTCTAGGGGCGGTAAATAATGTTTGATTAAATTATTAAGTTAGGTCTAGTTTAGGATAGGTTACTGATTATCGCATTACGGTACCTTACAGGTAGGTTATGTATTGATAATAATAGCTCAAGTGTGTTTACGTAATAACTATTAGTATAGAATAATTAACTTAATAACTAATATTTATAATATAAATAAATAATAATTAAAATAATAATAATAATATAAAATATAATAATAATAATAATAAGTGCCGGGCCTTGCACGTACGTCTCATGAGCCATACTTTTGTTTTTTATTAAATTTGCTTATTGATATCAATAAATTTATTTAGGTAGTGGCAATGTAGAGAAATCCTAATCAATGGTTATATCCTAAGTGTGAATCCTACGTACCCAGCGTCTTTTACCTGAAGATTATATTGGCATACTAACCCGGAGTGTACTTACCCTTTTAAGGGGTATAATTTCACAGTAGCGGCCGTCTTTGTACTTGGGTAGGCTGTCACCCTGGGTCTTATTTCTAATGCCAATCCGGCTGCGATGTATTGTATAGAGCGTGATAATAGCTGTCATACTATATCCACTATGTTTTAATAAAGTTATCATTTATAGTACTGTGTTTTTTACCAATCTTATTTTGCTCTATTCTTGTTTCCTACGCTCCTCCGACCTCCTAATTTGTTCGTCAGATACAATCCCGCAGTCTGAAGGAAGTACAGAGGGCGCAAAGCCATAATGCTTGGATGTGAGTTATCTAAATTGTCAAATTAACGTAAATGTGTAGTCACAATATTTTTGTTACCACCACCCCTCCGTCCTCTGTTCAAATCATAACCCGTGTACTCGCTAGCGCGCGTACAAGGGTTTCCATGTACGCCGTAGTCACTACGTTCCAAAATGAAAAAATAGCTTGGTAACTATCAATATAAATAAAGAAAGTACGCTTGATTTACGACTTGAAAATGCTGGCTAAGGGTCCGTTCAATCTAAGTCGACTTAACAGCATTCATTTCGATAAGCATATATCCGCCAGGCCGCGATAACGTGATCAGCGAGCGCAAACAGGCACTTTCACCCTGACAGCGAAAATTCTACTCAAGCAGGATATGCTTCAATAATTGTTTGGGTTACTTATATTCAAATAACAAGAGTGTGATTTTAGTGTACCCGTCTGATGAGACTGTTTAACAAATGTCCTTTTTGCTTCATGATGCAGTGTCGCTACTCTTCCACCTCTTCCTCTAATGGTGCGCACTGACAAAAGACATCATAACGAAATAAGACGCAAGTCTAATGAAGTTGCTTGACTGTCTGTTACTCCTGTAGATAGGGAAATGAGTCCAACATTAAAAATCGAATACCCGAAATATCGGAATTCATTTTTTGCCTCGATATTCCGGTATTTCGTTATTTGGGCCCTGCTCTGATATTTTTGTTGCGATCACGCGAAGATTAGATCGAATTTATATGCTAAAGTAGCTTTTTTCTTAATATCCGAAAGTCCGATATTCTTCCAAAAAAAAAGAGATAAGTATATTTTTAAGGGACAAGAGAAAATAATATCCAATATCTTACAAAATAAAAAGTTAATTATGGTATATCTAAAAGCAAAAATATGACACAACCCCAACTGCTTTTTTTTTTCCCCCACGATAACGCGCTAGTCTATGCACCATCCAAAGTCCGTTTATTAAATTTACATACCAGCTATAATATGGTGTTATTTTAAGTATTATATCGTCTTCGAGGAACCTAAAAATAATAGGTGATAGAGATCGTGTGGGTATATCGAATCATTGCACATATACACAATATAGTCATAATATGTTCTTCTGACGATGTCACTAATCACTTTAATTACTAAACTATTCAGTGTAATCAATTGTAATTATTGCGACCAAAATAAAATTCTTGGAATGATAGTACATAATAATGTATCCCTGCAATACGTTATATATATTAGTTAAATTATAGCATGAAATAATCTTATCTGCTAAAATGCGAAGTTCATAATCTCCTCATGAAAGGAATCAGATAACTATATTTAATACATGTTTTGCTCGAAAGAAGGTAAAAATTTGACTCCGAAAGTTATAATATCAATCCTATTTAATACTACTATTTTATGATGTAGCTTGAATATAAGTATTGGGCTTTGTATAAGTATATAATAATTTTTTTTATATACTTTTTGAACATATAATCTGGATAAGTAAATAGTAAATAGATAGATAAAATATCAAAATAATTAATTAACTATTAGACATAACTACAAAATTATTATGCAAATAGAGTTATAAAGTAAACCGCAACTAACGTGATTAACTTCGTTACTTCTTAACTCGATAATATAACTAACGTATTTTAATGATTAATACTAGCTGATTATATATTATTTATTTCTGTGAACGTTTCAAACTTTATCTAGGTCCATTTTATCTATTAAAAAGGTGACACCCATTCGATTTATATTTTATATTACTATGATATATATAAATATATATAAATATTATATATATTATATATATATATATAAAAAGTATTATATAATAATAATAATATTACAATAATAATTCAAATAGGGTAAATAACTTGAGTTACATTGAAAAAAGGAAAGGAATTAAAAATAGTCAATATCATAGTTTATGTTTCCTTATTATTTTCTTGAATAATTATTATAATTTATTTATTAATTAATATACCTGAAGACAGTTAAAGACCTTGACAGTCCATATCGAGCTCAGTACCTAACACTATATAATAACGTATGTAAAAGCCACTGTGTAGAATGATGGTCAGTGTCAGTGTATGAACGAAGATAATCATTGTCAAGAACATTCTATAATAGCCACCCGTATGAGGAGCGGTAGTACTCTGTGGTTGGATTACAGTATAATCGAGAAATCCGAACGTAAGTCAATCAAACTACTGCTGATATAAACGTATATTGTTGTCGCATTAAGTGAGGCACGTAGCTGAAAGATTTTTACAACAAAGCTTTGACTGCCTGAGACGAATCATTATCCATACATTAGGTGTATGAGAAATGCTAAGTAATCGGTAGCAAAGGTGTTTACAATATGTATCACTACAGCTTTTATCTATTAGATATAGGTCGCTAACAATTGCAGAAATCCTAGTGCCGACATCTTATTAACTTAATATTATTATATCATCTTTATTAGGATATACACTAAAGCTTGCCTGCTAGTGCACATATAGGCAACGGTTTTTCTAAAATATATCGCACCATCTATCCAGTAGTTAGTCACCAATATGAGCGTAACTACAAACATCTATAACTAAAATTGCAGATAATATTGGTAATTAAATTATTTATTTGTATATTATTATTTGTTCACCTTCGATGACCTTATAACCTCTAAATTTCGAAATCAATCCCAACAATGACTATATAATAATTTGAATTCCTAAGGTTTGCTGAACACGTTTCTGGCATCGGTTTTTCTTAGTTTTCCCTAGGTTTTTGTAAATAGGGACTTCAAATCTAATTAAAATGTGAAGACATTGCAAGTAGTATTTATAATATTTTACTGAACCTAGTTTAGATTTTACATAGCTCCTAAATATTCGTATCATATAGCCACGATTACTATATAATATATAATAATTTATGAATCATAATAAGTTTGCTGAATATTACGATGCTGAGCATCGGATTTTTTCTTAGTCTTTTACCCAGGTTATAGTAATGGTAGACTACAAATATTTTCTCTTAAATTGGTGAGTAAGTGTATAAGATATTTTATTAGGAATTTTATTATGTGATTCTTCGGTGACGCATTAACCTCCTATAGTCGGTCATGCGAACACGAATGAATATATATAATTATTAGAATCCTAAAGCTTTAGACTGAAAACTACTGATGTAGCATATCGTTTTTCACCTTAGTATTCACGGCAGGCTTTAATCAGGAAGTTGCTTAATTATAATAAATATCAAAACATAAAAGATATTAGCATCGTATTTTCAATATTTTATATGTTTATATATTTAACTATGTACATTATAGCTCCTAAAATTCGATCATGACCACAATTACTATAATAATTAAATTTATGTGAAGATCCTATATAGTATTTTAACTGTAGATGCGATAGCTTGGCATTGGTTTATTCTATAGTTTTCCCTTAGGCAATTTATATTATGAGAAGTAATCACAAAATATACTCAATCAATATTGATTGAGTTAGTGCAATCATCTATTATTTGAGTACACATCTTTATCAGCTCGGTGATTCACCTTATCTTCGACACGGGAGCAATGACACCACCATTCACCCGTAAGAAGGTGTGTGATATAACGGCAACAACAGAATATATTTAACAATACTAACGCAGAGATAATCTCCTAAGTAGTGTGCATGGACACCGGACGACTGCACGCTAGGGCTTTAAACGTCGAAGAGAGTTATCTTGTTAGTTTCGACGGTATTATATCCAAGAACGGAGGTATAGATCAAAAGAAGCTCAAATACCACAAGGTATGAGAGAGCGGATTAGAATATGAGCAGAGCTACTGTGCATTCAAATGTGTAATCTATAAGTGTCTTGAGTAAGGTCTTCATGATAGTAACTTCAAGCATTCCACCTTACAATCAACGCCACGAATTGAGAGACTCGAGACAACACACTAACCATTGCGCTATTCTGAGATACGGCTAATAGTGGTGGGGCTGAGACGTAGACTACGTGTCGATGAGAGAGGTCTTATGTCATTAGGTCTTTCTCTATAGCGTGTTTTGTCCTATATTAGAGAACTACAAAATCTTAGATAGATAAAAGCTACTCGAATAAAATATTGAAGTTGCCCAAATGCTTTGGTAGTACTGGTATAGAATTCGCATAGGTTTACCGATCCCGACAAGGACATTTTCACCTTCTAAATTATCGATCACTCTGGGCTCCATGCCTCTATTAGAAGATATTCGGCACCCCTAAAATATCGTCTTGCTGACACAACGAACAGCTCGGCAGGGGTGAAAATATTGAGCACTTCTCTCCCGGTTCACACTAATCAAATGAAGGAGTACAAACCATCTCAATATATCAAAGCGCTGGAATGATTGGAGCCCGAGTAGTACTTCAGGTAGATGTATACTATGTTTTATGAAGGAAAAAAGGCTTTCGTACGAATTGACTTACGATAGCATACTACAATTCGACTCAATGTCTCACCTAATGGACGACTCAGCCTAATCTTAGTCGGAAGACCTCCTAAGTGCTTGAGGGGTGTTTTCCTAAGACAAGTTATGCTGGTTCTTCGAGGGTTTTCATACTGTTAGGTTTCCCTAGCTTTTTACGATACTTGAGTACTAAATATGTTTTTAAATAAATTGAGAGATGTATTTTGGATCTAGGATGATATAATTGTCTAATTGAGTTGATTTATAATACATGAACCGGCTCTGTGCAGATGACAGAGATCAGGAATTTAGAAAGTGTTTAAGAGAAGAAATCTCTTATGATATTAGATCGAATGCTGCTTTCACAAAGAGAATAAAATTTTCACTAGGCTTCCTCCATCAAGGCACGCGTGACCAACGCCGAGCTGCATGAGAGGTCTCGTTATCCATTATCAAGTCGCACCCCAAGTGTATATCGGATCAACGAGTAAAAACACTGTAACCCCAGCATCATAAACCCACCTCGTGAACTTAGCACCGTAACAAGCTTTAACTATTCATAACATCATGTTTTATACCTATACATACGTTGCGACATAGAAGAGCTATATAAAGATTTCCGATTCTGCCATCCGACGAGAGATACAATAGAGAGTATGTGATGGAGAAAGCCTTAAGAATGTGCAATGAGCGTAAAGATACGATGCTGGACTATCTGTAAATCTCACATTAAGATTTCACGGTAGGGTTTGATGAGTTAAATTAGAGAGACTACACCAAAACTGAGAAATCTACAAACTATTCTACTATGAGATAATTGAAGTAATATCGTCTCATTGAGAGCATTCAGTCATGCAGTAGTTCAATTCCTCGAAGCTAGATCGCTTTTGACTAAAAGAACGCGACATCGTAGCACAAAGATGATAACGTAATATCAAAAATTGGGAAAATGGCACCTAAATCGTAAATGGCAGTCGTAATGGGCAAGACCAGAGGTGCCCTTGGATGATGTCCTCGCTAACAAATTCTATTTGTGCCAAGGATGTGTACTACAGCGGGAGCCACGACGCATCAAATCATTCTCCAAATAACTTTAGAAGACATATGGTCAGCGTTAGTTTCAATATTATTATGTTTCTATACTAAGATGACGTAGCTACTTTTAAATCGACTCATGCCACAAATAATATATAAATAATATTCTGGATCTTAATGTTTCTGATTACGATCTACATCGTGTCTTTTTTCTTTAAGTTGTTTCACATAAGTATTTTAGATATTAGAACTCATGAAAATCTCTAATATAAAAATATGGAGTAGTGACATGATATATTTTATCGGATTATTTAATGTTGAATTCTTCGATGACCATACTTACTATAAGTTTACGATCATGCATAATAGATATAATTAATCTATATCTTGGAAATCCCTAAATAGTTTTGCTGACCTCATGGTCATTGGTTTTTCTTAGTTTTCTAGGTTTTTTCAAGAAAGATTTCAAACAAATACTAATAACATTATGAGTAATATATATATTAGCAAACGTTATTTATCAATTATATTTATATTTTCTACTTAGATGAACCTATAGACTCTAACTAAAAAATTCGATATATATTGACTCCACATTTAACTATAATATAGGTCCATTTGGCATATCTATAATATCTATTGCTCTCGAATAGATGCTGCGGCATCAGAGAGAATTTGTACCTAAACATATTAAAATTATATATATATATATATAGACCTCATCATAGGTTATTCCTAAAGGATTTTAAAGTAAAGTTAGAGAGACTCCATAATCTCAATAAAATTGTATTAGTGAACAATAATATTTTGAAGAAATATTATGTTGATTTATGATGACATTATACCTCCATAAAGTTCGATCATGACCACTATGTATATATAATTTATAATATATGGAATCCCTTTATAGTTTGCGCAATATCTAGAGTGAGCATATACGTTTTTACTTAGTTTATATTGCCAGGATTTTATAATCAAGAAAGGACTTCAAAATCTCAATAAATTGAGATATTAATGTAAATAAGTTTTTAATATTTTATATATTTCTATATATATAATATTATATACCCATAGATCTAAAATATTAATGCACAATTAATTCTATCAGGTTGCGGGGCACGGTAGTGTTCAATGGTATCGATAGAACTAAATATTAATATAGAAAGAGATTTAAATACAGGATTATCTATATAGTTTATTGTTGTAATAAAGTTTTTAGTAAATAGATAAATCGAATAATCTTTAATAAAATAATTGAAGATATGGTATAATCATACATATGTTTTGATATCTCTAATATATATTGAATATGCTTAGATGATACAATAACCTCTATTAAATTAGTCGATTACAAATGACCCATAATATGATATATATTATTATATATATAAAATTTGAAATACTAAATGATATTGCTGAACAGCTCACGCTGACAATTGTGTTGTATTAAATTTTCTCACCAGTTTATTTATCCAGAAGGACATTCAATAAATACTCAATAAAATTGAGATTTATTGGTACAACTAGTATTATTTCAATAATATTATTATGTATCTCTCATGATTACCGTAGTTCCTAAAATTTGATCATGCCCTATTACAATATATATTTATAATGGAAATCTCAGCTAAAGACGTTTCTTTTTGAAATAATTTAAATAGTTTTTACTTAGTTTGATCCCTAGGTTTTTTATAGTTTATGAGAAATAAAAATTTAATAATAAAATTGAGATATTGGTATTAATATATTTTAGAGATTTTAATATTGTTAATTTTTATAATTTAGAATGATACCATTAAGCTACTAAGATTCGATTAATGCTAAATTTACTATATATATAATATATGGAAATCATACTATATGTTTGCTGATTAAATAAGCTTTGGACAATTTATTCTGTATTTCTTTAGTTTATTCTGAGTTTTTAGAAAATATCAAGACACACTTTCAAATCTTGAAATTTAAATATTGTATTAAATGATTACTGAAATTACAGGTATAATAGCAATGCATACTAGATGTTCTTGTAATTATTATATTAAGAATACATTCGAAGAGGACATATAGCCTAACTAAAAAATTTTCCGAACATATATCATCCAACGAATGTAAAATAATACAATTAATTTTATCCTATATATTTAGACATTATTAATTCGCCAAGAGAGACCTTGGTTGTTTCTTAAATGTTTTTCCCAGGTTTTAACTCCAATTCCACTTGGGAAAAAGGACACAAGTTACTCAATTAAAATTTATAGTAGATAATGCAACCAGTATATATCCTAGTCGTATTTGTTTTGGAGATCGTTGAGCAGCTCGAGATCTTCCTTATCTCGAATTAATATACAGCAATTACATAGATTATTATCTTTCACTTGAAATCCTTCCATTTGTATGTTGTCTGACAAAGAATTGCTGCATCTCGAGAGAGGAAGGTTTAAATTTTCTATGATAATTCATAAAAGAATTTTTAGTGCGTTTACCAACACCTCCAAAAAGAATGATATTTAGTGAGATATTGCTCTCACTGTTTGTATTTTACTTTGTTCTCTCTGTCGTATCTTTATAATTCGTCGTAGTCATCATCGGATATCAATCGAAAAGAAACAACATAGAATGACATATACACAAGCAATATGTTTATTGCAATCCTATATGTTTTTGCTGCAGGGACAGCGCCGAGCTCTATTGGTTGTCAGATCTTCCTGAGTATCCTATATCTTGTCCAGAATGGATTTCATAATCTCTAAAAACTGGTGAAAATTGTAAGACATTGAGCAAAACGATGGTATTTAATTAAAATAATTTTTGAGGAGATTTAGTTAACTTATTGACTTGTGAGCTCCTTAACATAATGACATTTCGCCATGACGTATCCTTCATAAAGTTCACTCGGAAAACATCACATGAACTGCACCTCTAATTTTTCACTTACGACGGATTCAAATTCAACTTCGTCACCACCAGCAGATCTAGTATATTTCCTTAGGTTATTTCCTTATTATCGCAGACTAATGGACAAACACATCTTCTTTAGTGCCCCGTCTATTAATAAATCCATAATCACTCTTCATACTGAACCATTTTTCTGTCCCACTTACTTTGATGGTAATAATTATTTTTTTTTAATAGTGCTTTTTGCTGATCTAGACCGTCCTCTTCCTCTTCTGCGCTCTCATCTGGCTGATCAGTGACCTGTAACACAGTGGTTGCAAATCTTACAATTGTACAACTTTTAAATTTGTAACTTGTACCCCCAAGTTCAGTAACACGAGCTGAAGCATAAGACTTGTTGCTATAATCTACAAGTCTGCAAATTGTAGACAATGTTCCAATGTACCACAATGTACCACATTTCTGTTTTCTTACTCCTCCCAAATATATATCTATGTACATATATATATATATATATATATATATATATATATATATATATATATATATATATATATATATATATATATATATATATATATATATATATAAAATATATATATAATATATAGTGTAATATATATATAATATATATATATATATATATATATATATATTATATCATATATATTATATATATATATCTAATTATATATTATATATATATATATAATATATATAAGTTAATTTATTATTAAAAAATATATATATATATATATATATATATATATATATAATATATATATGGGGTAAAATTGAAATTGAAGATGGTGCAGCAAACGTAAACCATTCAAAAGTTGTTCTTTCTCCTGTTTAGAGATAAATAACATCGATCATGTAGAGAGATGTGGAGCATGAGCAGTCAGATTTTGTCTAGCCGCCTCTATGGAGCCACCCTTTTTTTTTTTTATAAAATTTAGCTGCTCTTGCTATAAACGTTTGACATTCGCATGAGAGGCTCTTTCTATAAGGTTCTTTCTAAGGTTCTTTTAATAATTTTATATTAAGTATGAATAACTAAAATTTAAAACTGTGAATTATTTGTTATGATCTAAAGTGTTTTATGCGGCTTCCTTTGGAAAATTTTGTTCGAAGAACTAAATTTTTCAGCCAAATAATTGTATGGCCGCCTTTCGTCTACACAATCCAAATTTCACAATATTAAACTATTGTATTCACAATAAAATCCAATATATATATATATATATATATATATATATATATTATATAATTCTATATTCTATATATATAATATATATATATATATATATTATATATTATATATATATATATATATATATATATATATATATATATAAGAAATGACTGTTCCTAAAACAAAAGTTTTATGGGTCATGCACTTGTAAAAAGGTTCTATTCACGGTCTTAAATTTGTATAAATAAGCTAACAAATGTTAACCTTTCATTGTATCTTTTTTAACACAACTTGCAAGTTAAAACAATTGTGATACGGAAGTAGTTAACAAGCGTTGAGATTATACTTGTAACAACAATTTACATATTGTATTCTCGTGTTACAAAAAATATAGAAATGAATAAAATTTTCTTGCAATCATAAGGCTTGTAGCTTTTGTGTTACAGGCCATAGGTTGGAATATTTTCCCAGGACAGCGTTGACATGTTCGCATATTCTCGGTCTTCCTCGTCATCTAGGATAGAATTTTAGGATTATTCTAATATCTTCCTGAGAGCTGATTTTTTAAACATTCTTTTCATTCTTTTTGGAAGGATTCGGGTATAAACCTCATTTGGATCTCTGATAAAACTCATCTATCCCCGGCCTTTTATCCAGGAAATTAGCTTTCGCACTAAAAATACAAAAGTCACCTGCTGTGTATCTCTTTTCCGCCCTTACGGTACTAGGCAAATTCACACTGAGAGTCCAAGACGGGATTCTGTTGGGTAAATAATTCGCAGCTAGAATAGATTCCACAAAGAATCTATAAAGCAGGTTCAATTCAGTAAAGAGACACCTTGGTAATTTATTATTATTATTATTATTATTATTATTATTATTATTATTATTATTATTATTATTATTATTATTATTATTATTATTATTATTATTATTATTATTATTATTATTATTATTATTATTATTCGGGCGAGCTACAAAATAAAATAAAAAATAAAATCATTTAATTGTTTCTCCTGAGGTCACTTTCCCGTCTCCAAAAATTTGTTGATCCCTTCGTCGGAAAAATTTATTTTCCCTCCAGGGAAGGAAAGTATGAAATAAGAGTCTCTCTCTCTCTCTCTCTCTCTCTCTCTCTCTCTCTCTCTCTCTCTCTCTCTCTCTCTCTCTCTCTGCTTCTCTCTCTCTCTCTCTTCTCTCTCTCTCCTCTCTCTCTCTCTTCCTCTTTCCTCTCTTTCTCCTCTCTCTCTCTCCTTCTCTGTGCGTCTCTCTCATATACTCACTCCTCAAATAAATATCTCATATATCCATACTAAATTTCGTAGATCTTTGATTTAATTCATATTTGTCGCTAAAATAATTAATCATGGGCGTTTGGACATTTATACCTTCACGCAGCGCCAGGTATACATCGAGACACACTCAACAAAACACATCAAACCAACACATATATATATATATATATAGATATCATATAGGAGTAGAATCTCACGTTTTATTCCATATAATATAAGTCAAAGAAAAATAGGTTCATATAAATATAACCAATGAGCCTACTGAGAGAGAGAGACTAATATTTTCTTAATACCTGATAACAGAATCTGAGTAGTTAATAATTAGCCTTACCTAGAATATTATTATTGGGTATTATGTACCTTTGTAGCCCCGACGCCCATCACTACGAAAGCGGGATGACCATTCTCCGGGAGATACTGTGCCACGCACAGCAAGCCGCCGGCCCGCAGAGACCCTCCGTGGTAATGAGACTGAGCTTCTCGAAGTCGCTCGTGATGACCTACGTTACCTCAAGCAGTCTACGCTAAGAGAGAGAGTTTAATCCTGACAGTCGTCCACGGTTGTTGTATGCAATAGGGAAGGGCATTTCATTTGAGAGTCTAGACGCGATGAGTAACATACGGAAGTTTTCTTCCTATCTTCGTTAACTCCTGAAGGAGTACTGGGTGTCCCTAAATCCCAAAGTAGTAGTAGATGAGTTTATGGTCATCCTATGACATATCCTGGCCACCGTTTCCTGTCGAGTTCAAAATATGTAGTTTTTTACTCACGCGGCAAAAATAATTAATTCTTTCTTCTGTGGTCTGGGCATTACCCTGGTTGTCCCCTCTCACAACCTTTTAAGTGAAGTAAGGCCGGTAGTAAAATAATTGGGTAATTGTCTCTCAGAGTTATTAATGTTTTCTTTTGGTATATTGAGTAATAAGGTGTATGAAGAATCTTATAATAAAAGAGAGGATACTCTGTAGAGCGGAAGGTAGGAAGTATGTTGTATATGATAAGAATAATATATGCGAGATGAGCGATATGTTTTAATTACCTTACTATGGTGTATTGGATAATGCTCTATTGAGAGCATGTTTACAATATATATAATTAAGAGTATACACGCACCATTCTATATTTGTATCGAGATGAATTCACTTGTATTAATATGATTTATTTTTTATACAGATTTTATGAAATTTTATTTGATAAATCATCTTTATTTTCAGTTTGGTGAATGGATTGTGGGATTGTGACACGCATGCTGTATATTATCCTGAGAACTTTATTTGTATCAAGTTTCACCTAAAAAATGTTGTAATATAATATTTGGATATAGTGATATGGGGGCACAAGGCCCAGTTGCATAGTGGATGCGGATATGGCATGGTGTCCATCTTCACAGAAGAAGGTGACAGGAAATGGGCCTGAAAAAGGTAATGTGACCTGTCAAACACTCCTGTAATTTCCGAAAACCAACGCCTATTGTGCACGGCGTCTCGCGGTGGCTTAGAAATTAGATTTCTGAGCGAAGTTCGAGGCCAACAAGAAAAGCAGTTCATGATTTGCTATCAAGACTTAATACTCTATGTTGTACTTCACTAAACTGTAATTTAAGCAACTATTACAACTTAACTTGTAAAGTCTTGAAAAAAAAGCTAAAGATCTTCAGAGATATTTTAATTTTTATTCATCTCTTCATCACTTTTTTTCCCAAGATTGGGAGTAAGGTGGCATTTACATCATCGAAAAAGAAAAGGCAGTGAAGCAATGCAAAAGTCGAAATAGAATATACCCAGCCGTTACCAGCGCTCCCTCTGTACTTAATTAGTAAGAAACTGTACGCAATCAGAAAATGCACACTTAGAGCTTCTAATCGGACCTGTTGATTTGGGGGGGGCAATGATACCGAGTGTAGTTCCTCTCACATAGTAAATCTATAAGGATGCGTCGTTCGATATGATTGTAAGGGATTCATGCGGGGATCTATTGATTTGATAGGAAAACCGCTTGGGTGCCCCATGTTGGTCCTAATTCTCTTCATGTCTGCGGTGAGATGGTCAACATATAGCATTAAATAGAAGGCTCTCTTATCTCAGAAACCAGGCTGAAACAGTGATTCTGTTTGTGTATAGCCACCGCCTCACATTCTCTCCATTTTATTTATCAATTCTGAAAATAAAATCTTTAAAAAAAAATTTTTTTGTTAAGGTTTTAAGGTGGCCTAATGGAATTAGATGGAAAAAATCAATAGATTTAAATTTAAACATTGATGATTTTCCGTCGATGTGCTACAGGTTAGTGTACACTACAATAAACTCGTACTCGATCATTGATATATGGCCCCAATTCTTCTCTCTATATATGCAAAAACTGAAAATTGTAGCTGAGAGAGATAGTGTGTTAGAATGACGATGCGAGTATATGGTGGAGCAGAGTAGTAGCGTTAGTGTCCGAGAAAGAGAACTGGAGGAGAGCAGGTAATAGTACCACTTAGTAGTAAGGGTAAGGGGAACCGTAGAAACTATGTAGGACAATTAGCTTATTGATTGTTGTTAGGAAGATATGATATACAGTCAATCGCTATTTCACCTCTATTCCCATTCTCGATCATGTTCATCTGCACCTGCTGATTTATCAATTTTCAACTTTTTCATTCTACCTATTTCCTCCCTACTTAGTACCTCATCCTCAAAACACCTACTTCTTACATCAAACCCACACACATTCATATACATTTCTCTGGGATCCTCGTATATACTGGTTTAAAATATTTGCTAACTTTTGGGGGACTTTCAAGTGTTCATTTGTGTGACTCTAGACTGTCGAGCACGGTTATATTCAGATGCACATATGTGCAATTTATTTTTTGTCACTGACATCCTTAGGGGTCTGTGAATATATATAAAAGTCAATACAGTTCACATTTAATACTGAATAGTCTATATACAAAGTTGACGCGCCATCGGATAGGTATTTACACAATTCCTTTCTTGAATATTTATTTGCTCTACTTAGAGATAAGGTTAGTATGCCGATCATAGAAGGGGTGGAGTTTTTGGTTAAAATCTATAAACGTACTGTTCCCTTCTTTTCTCTGTTCCATAGAATCTGATTTTAGGAGAGTGTGCACTAGACCTAATTTACTTTGTTTCTGAGAAATACGCGATGTCTTTAGTTCGTGTCCGGGTCATGAGTCAAACATTTCAACGCACGCGTTGTGGTATTTAAACGGGTATATTGATCTCTCACTTAAGATTAACCTAGTCAATTGTGTCACACTGTGGTCATTCTTTAATCGGGAGTAATGAACGTACACAATTCAATAAGACTATGATGACTGTTATGGGGTTTGTTTTTGGTTTTCTAGCTTGTAAACTTATTTAGTCTATGTTTCCAAAATGGAGGGAGTGTGTTAGTTTGCATTTGGGTTAGGGCTACGATAGCTCCTCTCTTGGTTCATTCACGCTTGTATTATGGTAAAGTACTAATATTTGGTCCGGTCCTACTGTTTATGATGGTTTCAAGCATTTTCTGATAGTGTTGCAGCACTTCTCTACACAGGTTTTTATAGCTCTCACACTAAGTGTTTAGCTTATAGCTTATCTATGTAAATAAATTCAAAGTTCAAGGTTAACCTTTTACACTGTGCAACAGAGGACAATCGTCACAATCGTATGGTCCTCTCTTTTCGCTTTGGACTCAACACTTTAATTCTTTTAATCGTTCCGAATGGCTAATGCTCTCTACTTCTGAATTATTTTGGCTCTCAGTAGCCCATTTTGCATTATTCTGGTTTCACTCTATGCTGGTTCTGCAATTTTTCCTGATCTCAATGCTTTGCCAACATTATTAACTTAAAATTTTTAATCATATAAAACGGTCAAGCATATTATGCGCTGTTTGCTTACCTTGGACTGGATACCTCTCTATTGCTATAGTTCTACACGAGCCGCTTTATCGTTGAGTTGGTTGAGTGGTTGATGTTCTTGTGAAGATTTATAAACAACTTCACACGCACATATACTCTATATACAGCACACACACGAATATAACAAATATATATATCCATCTCTATACCAACTTATATATTCCTTATTGCCATAATATTAGATTAATATTATAGATACATAATATGACGTATAATTAATATATCCACACTTAAAATAATGCACCATAATTGAGCTCATAATCAATAATAATAATAATAATATCTCAATAATAATATACCCTCCTAATCCAAAGATCGAGTGCAAATCACGCTCTCTTTCCTAGTGTCATGGGCATACTGTTCAAATGAGTCATCTAAATACTTTGATTGCCAATCTATCTTATCCTTTCTGAGATCTGACATGTGATTATGTCATATAATTATTTATTCGTTGTATTAGTTATGGAATTTGGTGTGCGATAATGCAATATGCACCAGCTCTCTTCTCCGGCTAGTTCCGTACGCCATCTGTGCTCCTAAGAAGATAAGTGCCGCGCACACATTAACTCCCATAAGACTAATTGTCTATCGAGACTGTGAATTGCGAGAGGATATACTACACAAAATAAACTGTTAGCTTTGCAGATTGTGTCTCAGGAGTGAAGTTTTTTTCACTCTCTCTTACAACTTCATCTCTCTAGATTTGGCTCGGCAGTATGGTCTAATACTCTACTACAAAGAGCATAACGTTCTCATCAACATAGCTGTCTGAGCGGCTATTATAGTTGACGTGTCTTGTGTATGTGTGCATGATAAATGAGCAACTGCTGCTTGACGCTGTGTGTGTGTGTGTGTGTGCTGCTTCAGTTGTGCTGCTCTGCTGTGCTAGTTGTGTTCGAGCTATAGTAGCTCAAGTAAGCATTTCAGTACGTTCTCTCGACTGTTATGTCAATACCCTTTCATCTTTGTTTCAGTCACAGAAGATTTAAATGGTCAGAGATATTATCCTTCTATCTAAATTACATCAATCACCTCTCATCATCTTTTCTTCTCTTCTCGCTATTAATTCCTCCACCATTCCATGTAACCAGAAACTTGACACAGTTTCGTCGATTGATAAGCGAATGTTTAGCGTGTTCTATCTACGACCTATTGTTAGATGGATACCAGCTTGCGGATGAAAGATTTCATATTGCGAATTTGCAAGTAGTAGTTATGGTGTCTTTACGCAAACGACTCACGCTAAACTGATCTAGTTCATTTAGTTTGCCTGGGATATTAATTCACAGTTCAGCAAGAGACGTAACAGTGTATGTCTATTAGGAAGGTGAGGTCTTCTGTATCATCTCTGATTCAGCGTGCTAATCTATAAAGTATTGCCTTATATTGTCTTTAGTTTATGGTCGCGCCATGCAGGGAGGATATCCCTCTACATATATTTCGTATTTAGATAAAAAAAAAATTTATAGTCAACTATCTTTCCTAAACGGGAAAAAAAAGTATTTTCGTGTACATATATAATCATATTATATTATATATATTAATTAATAATATACTATATTATATATATATTATTATATATTATATTATAATATATATAGACAACATTCTTACAGACATCCCTATCCCCTATGTCCCTATGTGTGGGGGAGAAAGAATTGCCCACATCGTATATCCTGCGTGTCGTACAAGGCGACTAAAGCGACTGTGGTAGTTGGGTTGGCTGCCCACTACTACTTATCTTTGGCCAGGAATGGTAATACAGGCCTGGAGAAGGTCGTGATCCCTGTAAGCGGCCTTCTATCTTTCGCAAACAACAAGTTGCCATTGTATGGGTATATGAAATATTAAGGAGAAGTGATAGATGTATTTAGAAAGGCAAATTCCGATTTGCTCGTTGTGACTGAAACAAAGATGATAGGAAACGGTGAAAATGAGTGGTGTGGTGTGAAATGTGTGTGTTCTGGTGTGGAAAGGATTGAGAGGGTGAGAGAAGGAGTTGCAATTTGATGAGTGACTTGTGGAAAAAGAACAATTCTAGGTAGACTTCGTGTTGTGAGTCCTAGAATTCTAATTGTTAAATTTTAGTTTGAAAAGGTCAATATGTGTGGTTGTAACACGTGGTCCATCAGGGAAACGTTGAAGAGAGTTTTTTTTTTTTTTTTTTGGGGGGGATAATCTGATGATGATGTTTGGATGGGGTGAGTAGGAGGCCTTCGACTGATGTGCTGGGTTGACTTTAAATATGGTTGGGTAGAGTGAGAAAAAAGGGATGGTATAAAGTAATAGAGAATGAAATGAGAATGGTAGGAGGTAAAATTGAAGAATTGGTAGGAGGTGATTGGATTTTTTGTTCCTTTTTTTTTTTTTGAGGAGAGCTACGTGTGTGTAAAGTAATACTTTCTTTAAAAACACAAGAGTATGTTACGTAGAGTTGGTAATAAGGTGGATGGTATTGAAGGAAAGTATTGGATGTGATTTTGGGGTGAAGAGAGGGAGATGTTTGAAGAGTAATGTGTTTGGATGTAAATGCATTGAAGGGTTTGCAATGGGATTAAAATGATCATTATGTTGTTTTATTGTAAAATTAGGTTCGTTGGAGTATGGGATGAGAAGGAAGGTGATTGTAAGGAAGGAAGTGAGGTGATTAAGAGTGAGAAGTTAGTGACAAGGTATTAAAGGATAGTTTTAAAGCGGCTTGAGCAAATATAATCAGTGAGGAATGTGATAAGTTGAACTAGGATACAAGGAGATGTCTGGAAGCAAATAAAGGAAGCGGTTGTTAAATATTATTACATCTGTGCTTGTCCTATGTGCTAGTAGAAAGTAAGATGTTAATGGTGAGTGGTGAAAGAAGTGGTTGATGCAAACCTGTTAAACAGTAAAGACAAGGCGTGGTTGAATGTAACTAAAAGCCAATAGTGAGGGTTTCAAAAGAAAGATTTGTTTGGAATTATCGAAGGTAAAATTGAAATAAGTTGCATATTGCAGGTGGAGGAAATAGGAGGGATGAAGGGGTGGCGGTAGAGAGAGGAGAATTACGTAGAGACGTCGAGGGAATGTGGAGGAGAAGGGGGGGAGAATGAGGAGAGAGAGGGAAAAGGGGACAGAGGGAAAGAGGGACGGGAGGGGGACGAAGGATGCTGGGGGGGGAAGGGTGCGGAAGAAAGGAGTAGAAGACGGATGCGAGGGAGAGAGGAGGAGAGAGTGGAGGAAATAACGGCGGGGTGAGTAGAGAGAGGAGATGAGAAGGGGCAAAAGGGGAGGAGAGGAGAGGGGGGGGGGAGGTAGGAAGAGAGGGGAGAGGAAGAAGGGTTAGGGACGAGATGCGGAGGGGGAGTAGACGGGGCAAAAAGGGGGGGGAGGAGGAGGAGAGGGAGAGAGGGAGAGGGGGAGAAAGGGGGGAGAATCGGAGGGGAGAGGACGGAGTGAGAGGGCGAGAGAGGAGAAGGAGAGGAAGAGAGAGGGAGAGAGTAGGCGTGAGAGTCGGTGGCGGAGGGTAGAGGGGGGAGAGGACGGAGGGAAGGGGGAGAGGGGGGAGAGAGAGAGAGAGAGGGAGGAGGAGGAGAGGGGGAGAGAGGAAGGAGGGGGGAGGATCGGGTGAAAGGAGAAGTTATATCGGTGACTATGATGTAACAGAATGAAGCAGCTAATATTTGAAATAGAGATTGGGAGGAGGAGAAGGTAGAGAGGAGGGGAGGGAGGGAGGGGGGGTATGCGGAGGTTGGGGAGGTCAAAGAGGAGGAGAGAACTCATGACCTGATCAAGTAACGATGGTAACGCTGAGGAGGGGGGTAGGGGAGAGGGTAAGGTTCGGACGGTTACGGAATCGATAGACGAGAGTGCAGAGCCGGAAGGAGGGACGCGAAGAAGAAGAGAGGGGCGGAGAGTGACAAGATGCTGGGAAGGTAGGGGCGGTAGAAGGGAGCGGCGAGGACGGGGTCGGCGAGGGGGGGGAAAGGTAGTATAGGGGATGACAGAAGCGAGAAGATAGCGAGTAGAAGGGGAAGAGGTCGGTGTGTCGGGGGAGGGGAGAGGAGGAGGGACGTGGCGACCGGGTAGTGCGGAAGAGGAGCGCGTACGGGAGAGGGGGTGGGAGCGAGGAGAAAGGGGGGTTAGAAAGGCGAGGGGGTAGACGGCGCGGGGAGGGGGGAGAGATGTAAGGGAGCGGAAGAGAGGGTGCGAGTAGAGAAGGGGTGCGCTCGCAGGAGGAGGATGGACCGAGTAGGGAGGAGGTCGGGAGGAAGAGGAGGGAGCGGGAGGAGGAGAGTGCCGGAGAGGGGGAGGGGAGGGGGGGGAAAAGAGGGGCGTCGAGGAGGGGGGAGGAGAGAAACGAAGAGAGGGTGGAGGAGGAGGAGGAGAGGAAGGGAGGGAGGGATAAGGAGGGAGAGAGGAAGGGGCAGAAGGGGGGAGAGGAGACGGAGAGGGAGGAGGTGGGGGGAGGGAGAGCGGGGAGTGGGGGTAGAGAGGGAGAACGAGAGGAGAAAAGGAGGGGCAGAAGGGGAGAACGGGAATGCGGTGGGAGGAGAGAGGGTGCGAGGAGAAAAGAGTGAAGCTCGGAGGAGGGAGGAGGTAGAGGCAAGGGGAAGGAGGGGACGGGAAGGGAGGGGAGGAGCAGGGAGAGGAGAAGAAGAGGTGGCGAGGAAGGAGGCAGACGGAGGCGAAAGCGAGGAAAGATAGAGGGAGGTAGAGGGGAAGAAGAGAGAAAAGAAGAAGGAGAGGGGAGGAGGGGAAGGGGGATGGAGGCGGGTGGGGGGGAGAGACGATCGGGGGGATCGGGCAGAAAGGAGTAAGGGAGAGAGAGAGAGGGTGCAGGGGGAGGGGAGGGGAGCGGAGGGAAGGAAGAGAGAGAGGAAGTAGGGAGAGGGAGTGCTGACGGAGGGTTAGGAAACGGGAAGTATGAAGAGAGGGGAGAGGGAGAGGAGGAAGGAGGGTAGGCCCGAGGAGGGAGGAGGTGGTGTGGTTTAGGGGGGATAGGGCGAAGAGTGAGGAGGGGAGTAAGGAGGAGGAGGGGAGGGAGGAAGAAGAGAGGGGAGATAGAGGTCGAAGGTAGATAGCTGTAGGTAGAGAAGAGGGAGATCAGAGGCAGGGAAGAGGGGGGCTTATCGAGGGAGCCGGGAAGAGGGAGAGAGGGGAGGTATAGGTGAGGGGGAGACGAGAGGGGGCGGGAGAATCGCGTGGAACTGGGGATGGAGGACGGAGGTCGGTGGGTAGGAGGGGACAGGGGCGTGCGGGGAGAGATGGGGGGAGGAATGGAGGGAAGGAGTAGAGCGGAGGGGACGGTGGAGGCGAGGTAGAGACAAGAGGGGAGCGGAGAGAGGAGGAAGGGAAGAGTAAGTGGGTGGGTAGAAAGGGGAGGGATAGAAGGGCAGATGGAATGCGTAGGGGGGAGGAGAGGGAGGGAAAAGTAGGTAAAACGGGGAAGGGAGGAGAGAGAGGGGAGGCTCGGGAAAGGGGACGTGCGAAGGCGGGGGGGAAGGGGAGGGGGGAGACGAGAGGATGAAGGAGGATAGCTACGGGAAGGGACGGTGGGGGGAGGAGAGAGAAAAGAGGTAACGGGATCGGAGGACGGTAGGAGGGCGAGGAGGAGGTATGGCGGGGGAGGAGAGGGGGAGAGTGGAGAGAGTGATGCCGAGAAGGAAATGGGGGGTTGTTTCGAGAGAGAGGGTGGAAGGAGGGGAGTACGAAGAGAAAAGGGGAGAGGCGGGAAGGGTGGGGAGAAGGAAGGAGGGGAGAGAGAAAGGGAGAGAGAGAGAGAGGGCGGGGGGAGGAGTAGAGGGCGGGATGACGGTACTAGGGGAGACGAAAGGGAAGAAACGGGGAAGGACGGAGGGTAGAGGAGAGAGTGGAGAGGGCAGGGGGAGAAGAGGTAGAGGGGAGGGAGTCAGGAAGAGGGAGGCGGGAGGGGGAGGGAAGGAGGGGGGGTCGAGAGGAGAGAGATAGGGGGAAGAACAAGGAGGGGTTAGGGAGGGAAGAGGGGGAGGAGCGGAGGGGCGTGGGGAGTGGTAGGCGGGTCGAGCGGTAGGGAGAGGAGGGGAGAGGAGGGGGTCAGAAAGGAGAGGATGAGGAGGCGTCGTACGAGAAGAGGTGAGAGGGGAAGGTCGGCGGGCAGGATAACGAGAGGGAGGCGGAAGGAGTAGGTACGGAGGGACAGGAGAGGCAGAGTTAGGGTAGAGCGAAGAAGGGCGGGAGAGGGAGGTGGGGAGGACGAGGAGAAGGTAAGGGAGAGGGGTTAAAGCAGGAGGGGGGGAGGGGGGGAGATCGAGGCGGGAGTAGGAGCGGAGGTCGGGAGGGAGAGGGGAGGAGCAGGGTAGGAAGGAAGAGGGCGGGCTGAGGAGGGGATAGAGAGGAGAGAGGGAAAAGTAGATGGACAGGAGGGTGCGGAGAGAGAGAGGGGGAGTAGAAGGAGGAGTAAGGGAGGGGATTGAAGGGGAACGGTCGAGAGATACGTATGGCGAGAGAGAGAGATGACGGGAGGATCGTCGAGAGGGGAGGGGCGAAGACGGGAGAGGGGAGAAGGGAGAGTGGGAGGTGGGAGGAGGATGCGGAGGGGAGGAGGGAAAGGAGGAGCGGAGTTAGAGAAAAGGGAGGTGGGCTGTAGGGCGGGGGGAGGGTGCTCTCGAGGTCGTCGAGGAAGAGGAAGAATCGAAGGGAAGGGGGAGAGACGGGGAGGGAGGAGTAGGGTCGGAAGCGGTGGGGAAGAGGGGAGGGGTGTCAACGAAAGGAGAGGTAAGATGCAGGAACGAGAAGGTAGTTAGGGGACTGAAAGGAGAGTCAAGCTGACGGGGGAGCGGGAAGAGAGGGAGAGAGGGGGAGAGAGTAGGGGATGAGAAGTCACGCGATGGTTTTAGAGGGGCGAGGAGGATAGGCGAGGGAAGAGAAGGGAAAAGGGAGAGATCCGGGGGATGAAATAAAAAGAGTTAAGGAGAAGAGAGAGGGGAAGAGGCGTCGGAGGGGAAGGCGGGGGAGAGGAGCGAGAGGGGGACTGAGGGAGAAGAGAATCGGAGTAGAGGAGGTCAGGACGCGGTCGAATGAGAAGCGGGGGAGGAACCGAGAGGATGCGGGGAGCAAGGAGGAAGAGAGGGCATGGAAGGCGTGCAGGATGGGGTCGAGGTTTAGAGGAGAGGGGTGGGGCGAAATACGGAGGGAGAGAGAGCAAGGAGTAAGGAGGAAAGTAGAGGGGGGAAGGAGCTGGTATGCTAGAGAGGAGGGAGAGGGGAAGGAGAGGAAGGGGGGTACGTAATGCGAAGAAAGGCTACGAGAATGGGGCGGAAGGGGATGAGAAGGGAGGAGCGGAGGAGGGTAGAGAGTTGGGAGGATATTTCCTTCGAAGAGAGAGGAAGAGAGAGGCTAGGAAGGTAGGGGGAGAAAGGGTCGGGGGAGAGGGGTGACAGAAGAGAGATCGGATAGGAGGGGTCGGGGAGAAGAGGAAATTAGAGAGAGAGAGGGGAAGGGAGGAGAGGGGGGGGGGAGAGAGAAGGGGGAAGAGGAGGGAGGAGTCATCGGGGGGAAGCGAAGGGAAGAGGAAAGTGAGGAGAGGGATCGGGAGGTCGGAAGGGGAAGCGGGGAAGGGAGGTAGGGAGTATGAGGTAAACGAGCGAAGGGGAAGGAAGGGGGGAGGGTGGAGGGAGGGAAAGGGAAGGGGAGGTGCTTCCTGTACTCAGGGCGAGGGGAGGGAGGGTAGGAGGAAGAGGGGGAAGGAGAGAGTTTGGGATGAGGACGTAATCGGAAAAGGAGCGAAGCGGGATCAGGGGGAAAAAGAAGGGAGATCGAGGAGAGGGGGGGGTATCGGTAGGAGGGAAAGAAGGGGAGGAGTTGGCAGGGCCGGAGAGAGGCGGAGAATGCGAGGATGGCGGGGAGAGCAGAAGCCGCGCAGGGGGGAGAGGAGAGGGGGTCGAGGGAGAAGGAGAGAGAGAAAGAGGGGGAGAGGGGGGAGGGAGAGGGAGAGGGAGGAGGGGAGTAGGGGGAGGGGAGGAGGGAAGGGGGGGAAGGGGAGAGGGGTAAAATTTTAAGAAAAAAGGAGGATTAGGGTAGTAGGAGAAAAGGAAGGGAGGGAGAGAAGGAGAGTGAGAGAGGGAGGGGGGAGAGAAGAAGAGAAGGAGAAGGGGGTAGAGAGGGGAGAGGGAAGGAGAAAGAGGAGTGGGGGAGAGGGAGGGAGAAGAAGGAGAGAGAGAGGGTAGGGTAAGGACAGAGAGGTAGGGGGAATGTTGAAGGGGGGAGAAAGGGAGAGGAGGTAGAGGAGGAGGGGGGAGAAGGGGAGAGAGGGGGGGTAGGGGAGATCGGGGGGGGTAGAGAAGAGGAGGAGGGGGAGGAAGGGAGAGCAGGAGAGAGGGGAGAGGAGTAGGGAGCGGGGAGAGGGAGAGAGGGGAAGAGTGGGAGAGAAGAGAGGGGGGAGTCAGGGCTTAGGGAGGGAGGGGAGAGAGAGGGAGGGGGGATAGAGAGAGAATAGAGTAGAGAAGAGAAGAAGGGGGGAGTAGAGGAGAGGGGAAAGGAGGTAGTTAGAAAGAGACGAGAGGTTAGAGGGAGGAGTGGGGAGAGGTTGAGAGGGGAGGTAGGGAGAGAGGGAGGGAGGATAAGAGAAGAGATTTAGAGGAAGAGGAAGTGCTCAACAATGGACAATCATACAAGAGAGGGAGGAGAGGAAGAGAAGGAGGGAACTGAGGGGAAGAGGGAGAGAGAGAGAATCGGGGGTAGGAGGGTCGTCGGAGGTGACGAGGCAAGAGGAAGTCAAATCCGTCGAGGTGGTAGATCGCCATAGGGCGAAAGGTGCCCCCGGGTAGGAGAAAGTTCATCGAGTCGCATGCACAATCAAGATAGATGTCCGCGAGAGTCGAAGGAGTCATACGGTTCAGTCTCTCGGAGTCTACGATCGTCCCGAATATATATAAGGATTAGTAATAATATATAAATGAATAAATAGTAAATTAAATAAAATAATATGAATATATATAATATAAGTATGATAGTATATATATAATAATATATATATATATATATTATATATGGTGTGTGTATGTAGGGTGAACATTGAGTGTGAATAAGGGAAATTGTAAACAAAACACGAGTGCAAGTTTCCACGTTCACTATGACTATTGTGATATCGAACTGAGAACATCTTCCGTTGGCAGACGCCATGCTTGTTATTACACATATTTGACCCCTTATAATATATATATTAGTATATGATATAGAATTATTATATATATAAATAGGATTTGAGGTTACGATCAAGAGGAATTTCTTGTTATTTGTAAGATGATTTAGATAGGTAAGAAATATATATTATTAGTATAATATATTTGTTGTATATATAGGGTATATATAGTATAATTAGTATAATTATATATATAAGTATATTATAATATATTAGTATTATGGATAATATATTTGCAAAATATATCATAAATATAAAAGTAATGAAAATATTTATTGTATAAGTATATACATCAATCTTGTCAAAGAATATTTGCAAAATATAGAAATATATATAAGTAGGTAATAAATATATAGTAGTAGGGAAATTAGGTAGTATATAATATAGGTAGTAATGAGTATATATAGAATAGTATATATATAAGTTAATATTATAAATTGATTATATATTATGTACATACACACTTGTTGGGTGGGATTTGGGTCCCGCTTGATGCAGAGGTAGTGGTGCGTACAGCCTCCTCATTCAAGACAGAGCGGCAGAGAATATGAAGAGGGAATGCAGGTATAAGAGAGGTTAAGGAGAAGTAAAGTGAGGACAGCAGGCGACAACAAAGCGA
>JABUQX010079335.1:2500-42294 GCA_015478945.1 Trachelipus rathkii | reverse complement strand
TAATTTGCTTAATTGGGTTTAAGCTATGTTCCCTAATCATGTTTTAGTGCTCTGTTGAAATGTTGTCTGGCCTGGTTGCTGCGTGAAAGTTTTAGAGTCTTTGTAGGTTTTCTATCGTCAGTGATTTATTTCTATGTTGGTCGTTGGATTGCATTTTTTAATTCTGAGGTTTTAATGATTCTAAGTTTTGCAGGTCTTGGGTTTTATTGAACTTGTATTTGCAAAAATGTGTTGCAAGAATGTGCGTGTTGTTTGATGTTGACTAGGTTTCGTGTGATTGGGTTTTGATGATTCATGAGTAAGTTTTTGTTTATTAGGTTTTTCAGTATTTTATTGCTCCCATATTCTGGTCTATCTGTACGGATTTCTTGTTGAGGAAAGTTCTGAAAGTTATTTAAAGAATGTTTTCATTTAGTTTAGTATACTGAAGAAAACGGAGTGTTTAAGTTTTTAATTGTGTTAAGTTAAGATAGGGATGTGAATGTGTTTTCTGAGTGAGTTGCGTTTGTTTAAGTAGCGGTTTCAATTCAGGTGTTAGGGTATAGGTTATATATTTTGATGCATCCCTTGGAATGTTTGGATTAAGCTGCTTTTGGAAAGAATGTGAAATTTGTGATGGTTTAATTGATTTATGCCTTTTATGAGTAATTTAGGGTGTATTTTATTTTCTATTTAATTGTGTGAAGTGTATCCAGTTCCGGCTTTATTTGCAGTTAGTATAGTTCTTTCCTAAGTGGAAGGTTGTTTTGTATTATATATATATATATATATATTATTAATATATATATATATATATATATAATATATATATATATATAATATGATATTATATATATATTATATAATATATATATATATATATATACAATATATTATAATAATAATAAAGATATATATAATTATTATAATATCATTATATATATAAATATATATGATGATGAACGACCAGTATTTTCGGCGAAATGTATTGAATCGTAATAGTTAATGGATGTCAGAGGTCTAAAATGTCGAAGAGATAAGAAGGAAGAGTGATGGAGTATTAGAAAAGGGTAAGTTGATTTTCTCGCATGTGACAAAACAAGATGAAAAAAACGGTATAAGAATAACGAGCGTATTGATGTGAAATTTGAATGTGCTAAAAGCAGGAGCGAATATGAGGATGGAGAAGAGTTGCGATTCTTAATGAGAACATGATGACAGAGCTATAGTGATTGTTTTATTAGTATTAGAAATTCTAATTTAAAATTTAAGTTGAACAATATTGCAAGTAGTGTGTGTAACTATGCGTCCATCTTAGGTATGATGGGAAAGTGCTATTTCTAAGATTAATCAGAACAGTGTTTTGGTAGGTGAGAAAGCCAGATTTATTGTGTTGGAGACCTAATAGGTTGGATAGGTGTATCATGAAAAGATGCCAATTAACAGTTACATTGGGTGACGAAAAAAAGAGATTGATATGAGTGATTGTTCTGTGAGAAGATGGAAATTCTAATAATAATTTCTCACCACAAAAGTATCATAAGATACTAGATTGCTGATAAGTAGAGTATGTATGAATGAAAAGTAGATTTGTTATAAATGATAGATGTTGAAGTGTGTATGGATGTTAAGTCAGTGAGGGAGCTGGGATGAGATTATCGGAGCATTATGTTGTGTTATGCAAGATTAAGTAGTGAGGCTTGATGGAGGAGAGAAGAGGTAGTATGTGTTCCACAGTCAAGACGGAAAAGCGTCGAAAAATAGAAATTGAGGTTTTTGAGAGCGGATTGAAGAAATTGAATGTTTAAAAGTTAACTTCACAAGTTAGGCTACCCCACGCGTAAAATCCCATCCAGCATCGGCAAGAATAGAATTCGTAAAAGCTGAAGTCGAGAGCCAATTCTATAAGCCAAAGAGTGAGCAAGATTGAAACAGTGAAAGAATGAAGAGTTGAGCATCGTCCATAAGAATGAATAGAGCTTAGAGTTCAGCTGAGAAGATCGTAATGAGAAAAGCAAGTAATAAAAATTGGGATATAAACAGAACTTATGAACAATTAATATGAAGAAGAATGAGGTCGCTCCATCAGACAAGTTCCGATATGAGTGATCTGAGAGAAAACTAGTCATAAGAAGCAAAAGAAGGAGGAAACCCAAAGGAAGGGAGCTACAGAAAGTAAGCGACACCATTGCCATACCCGGTTCAAAAATCTTTCGAATTTCAAGCGAACACACAGACTTCCCCATAGTAGAGATAGAAAGAATGTCACCAGTTGACATCGAAAGTTGAAAATCATCCTGGCTATGAAAGAAGGGAATGAGATTCCAATTGATCCAGGAAATGAGAGTTGAGAAGAGGTTCAAAGATTTTTAACAAAATACAAATAGAGTATTGAGCATAGTTAGGATCAAAGCTCGCTTACCCATATTCGTATCGGTTGAAACATGATGAGCACTTCGCACCGAAGAAAGTGTTAGAATGAGCATAAAGAGTTAAAGCCGGCGAGATAGATGTCAGCTAAGAAGTACACTCCTCAAAAGACGGAGAAATGCCGTCCGGGCCCACTTGCCTTCCTGCATGTGTAATCACAGAGGTGTAGCGGATTGGGCATTTTCACTATCCCGTATCGCATAGTAAAAATCCCTATCCGCGATTGCGGATCGATAGTGATAGTTAAGTCTTTAGCTTAGCCACAATACTTCGGTAATAATATATAAATATTATATATAATATATATATACTATATATTAATATATACTTATATATAATATAATATATATATATATTATAATATATATATATATATATATAATATTATATATATATAAATATAATATTATATAGTATATATATTATAAATATATATTATATACTATAATATATATATATATATATAATATGATCAAAAGTACTTAACGCCCACACGGAACGGGAGGCTCGGATCAAAAATTTTTTTCACAGGTAGCATCTCTGATACATAAATAGATGTTCTAGGGCGAAATGAATTTTTTTTTTTTTTTTTTTTTTTTTTTTTTTTTTTACCTGTTCTAGGGCAAATAGAATATCATATATTTTAAAAGGTATTAACGGCAATGGTAGGGGCTCGATGGCGACGGAACACAGGGGCGGACGTTTTCCATACCCGGAGGGGAGGGGGAGCTGAGACCCCCGCGACACCCAAATACCAAAAAAAGTGGGTCCGGAGACCCTCCCCGGAGGGCGGAAATAGTCCTACCCCGTAGTTCCCGTAAGGCCGAGAGACCCCGACTCCTGCCATCGGTTGCGGTAAACCCTTGGGGTATTCTTTAATTACATTTTCCTATCTAAAATTTTACCAGATTCCAAAAATGTATTCCTTTTCGCGTAGCTATTGTAATATATATATATGGATGTTTTTTTTTTTTTTTTTTTTTTTTTTTTTTTTCTCATTTCGACCCTAAAACGTCTATTTATGTATCATAGGAGGCTACCTGTGAAAATTTTTTTGATCCGAGCCCCCGTGTTCCGTGTGGGCGTTAAGTGACTTTACCTATATAATAATATATATAATATATATAATATATATATATTATATATATAATATAATATATAAATAATATATATATAATATATATATATATATATATATAATATATATATATATATATATATAATATATTATATAATATATATATATATATAGTATATAAAATTTTACAATTAATCTCGCCATCAAACCAATGGATCTTTATCCGATTCCAAGAGTTTTCGCTTTTGATTATCTTCGATCAATGACAGTGTTCTTTGACACCTCTGAACAAGACTCTTCATTGCTGCTAAAAGCTAAAAGAAGTTCATGGATTTAGCAATGGTTTCGCTAACAAATGGAAAATGTGTTTTTTGTAATCTTTTCCTTTTTATTGTGCTGGTGAAATGCCTGCCTTTAGCATGGAAAATTCCTGCTTTAGCATGATGAAATCCTGCCTTTAAGCAGATTTCATCACATAGGATACTAAATAAATGTTAACCCTCTGTGAAACAAGTTTCTATCTCCAGCAATGAGTGTTTCTGATCTCTGAAAGTCTCTTACTTTTAAATAGCAGTATTTAACACGGCTTCATCGTTGCAACGTAGGGGAATCTTGTCTGACAAATCAAGAATTTCTGAGCTTATATAGTCTAGTTACCTCTTCAAACGGTTAAGAAGAGTAATTCATTTAAACCTAAAATCGCAATTAATCATCACCTTCAGGTCTTTCATCTATTGCTGTTTGATTCGAAGCGTAAAGAAGGACCAGCTTCTTATTCTCCCATCCTTCCAAGCATGTATAAACTACTAATCCAACGAGTCTGAACATCTGGCGTTACAGAAAGTTGGAACATTTAGTCTCATAAATCAAAATGAATACTATCCGCTTCGCAAAAAAATGACGATGCGGATGCGAATGAGATGCAGGGATAAAGAGAAAAAGATGATGCGATATCCGCAAATGTGATGCGGATTCCACTTACACCACTAGTAATCACAGCGAAGCATGCACACTCTGAGAATGAGTAGGGGAGGGTTCCAGAATGTCACGGGGAATTAGATGAAAAGGAGTCCGAAGAGTATTATATTAGTCTTTTTCAGAAGGAGTATTAGTTACAGATCCAGCCAATGAAAATAAAGAGGTAGGAAAGCCTAAATTACTTAGTATTAGAGACTTCTTTTGCAAGCGTTCAGAAATTGTTATCATCAGGAATCCAAGAAGTCAGAGCATCCTTTTGGTGATGAAAGCACGTTGTAAAACTGACGAGTAAATCCCCTCCAACGATTCAAACGATCAGTAGTAACGCAAATATATATAACGTATATATTATTATAATATATATATATATATATATATATATATATATATAATATATATATATAATTATTAATAATATATAATATAATAATATATTATATATATATATATACATATATAATATTATATATGATTTATATATTATATATATATATAATATCAGGCGCGGTTTTACAGACTTTCACAGAGGCCGGGCCTCCTCTAAAAAAAAAATAAAAGCCAAAAAAAGCAACTAATGTAAGAAAATAATCAATTATTATTATACTAAATAAATTAATGTTTAAAATGTTATCCAAGAACGCTATAATCTTTACATTAAAACATTTATTTTCTTCCGAAAACATTTATTTTATAAGGTATAATGACTGGAGAATTTCGATTGCTGCCCTTAGAGAGAGTAATTATAATTTTTCATAAAACACTGTTAGTCATGGCAATCGAAAAGAAACCGTATTTATTATATTTGTTCTAGTTTGAGGATTTATTCCGCAAGAAGTGGCCCCTCCTCTCGAAATGCAACACTTATAAATAGATTGCCAGTTCTGCAATAGAAGTATATGAAACCAAAAATCAAGTAAAAATAAACTAAATTTTTTTATGACTTCAGGAAAAGTAAAAACTTATTTAATATTATTATATATATATATAATATATGATATATAGTATATATAATATATATATATATATATATTAATAATATATAGATATATTTATATAATATATATATAGTATACTATATATAGTATATAAATATATATAAGAGAGAGAGAGAGAGGAGAGAGAAGAGAAGAGAGAGAGAGAAGAGAGAGATGAGAAAGTATTGTCAAGCCATTATGAGAGAAAAACCGTATGAAATAATTGATAATTTCATCATTCAGGTGAGGGCAAGATTCTCCAATTTATCGTCCATAAGTTCCTACAGTTAGGGAATCCCACAAAATTCTCTAGCTTCCAAAACAAGTTTCCTGAAGAAGCCTTAGATTCTTTAATGGCCAGTAATATGGTATCTTTTTTTGACAGATCATTTTTACTTAATGAATGAACCGTGATTTATGCCTAACAAATGCTAAATCTCTTCCGGAAACGAAAGACATTCAAACTATTTTAAAAAACCATCGTAGAGAATGATCACAAGATTGGTATTCCTGAAATCCTTATTAGACGTTTTTAGCCTGATCCACAATTCCAGCAACAACGGCATATGTTGAAAGGAGTGTTTCTTTCCTTAATCGTATAAAGACATCCGAAGCACGATGAGTCAGGACAGACCGTCAAATTTGGCCTTACTTTCCATAGAAACAGAACTTTTAATTAAGTTATCAAATTATCCATCCTGGTATGAAAATATTATAAATAAGTTCGCAGAAGAAAAGGAAATAAAATAAGTTAGTAAAAGGCTAAAAATATAATTTTACTTTGTCTTATGAGGTTTCCTTTCAATTGATAGTAAATACCGAAATTCGCTTTTGCCTAATTTTTAGTATATTAATATATAGTATTTATTATATAATATATGAATATTTTAGTATATGAATAGTATATGAATAGCAGTCTTTGAATAGTTGAAGTGCCTCCCATGTTCACTGTCAAAACACCCTATTCTATTACTGATTTACTTGCTTTAGGATTTAATCTGAATAAAAATGTAGTTTTAATGATTTTCTTCAATGAGTATAAAGCAGTAAAAACATGAGTTAAAGCAGTAGAAGCAGTAAAACAAAAACATACTAACCCCTTGTTGCTATGAACACCTCTAATTGATTTACTGAATTTACTTGCTTTAAGTATGTAATTTAATAAAATAGTGAGTTGAAGCATAAAACAATGAGTTAAGCAGTAAAACATGCATTAAGCAGTAAAGCAGTAAAACAAAGATACTAATCCATTAGGTTAGTAAAACCTCTATTTGATTACTTTACTGCTTTAAAGGTAGTAATGTTAAGTTTTAATAAAATTTCGTACAATTGTAGTAAAATAAAATGTTATATTAATCGACACCTGGTTTTTTTTTTCTACTTACATACAATTTTTAAAAATTATAAATTAAAAAGATTAAGTAAAAAATATAAAAAGATGTCTGTAATGAGTTACAGTTTTAGTTCGCAAAATGTTTTTAATAAAAATGTTTAAGTATTGAAATAAAAATGATTAATGTTCATATGGATATGAAATTCTTTGAAAGATTAAGTAGAAATAAAAATGATGACTCATATTATATATTATATATATATATATATAATATATATTATATATATATATATAGATATATATATATATTTATATATATATATTATATATATATATATTATATATATATATGAATATATATATATATATATATATTATATAAATATATAGTTATTTCATTCGCGCCGTAATATGCGCACTCGGCGCCCACGGGCGTCGAGGAGCGAAAATGCGCTGCGTGTGCACGCGCGGGCGGGACGGCGCGACGGACGCGCGGGCGCACCATGCGGTGCGACCGGCCGTTTGACTGTCTTTGCCGGAGGCGGCATGCTGCGCCTTAGGTGTTCCAATTAATGACCATAGGGAAGACATCAATATAAGCTCTGCTTTATAAATAAATTAGAAAAGTTAGAAAAAGTTTAAAAAATCTAACTCATAGTAGGAAAATCCTAGCAACTCTCTATATATTACACACAATCGCAAGTCGTCTATGGTAAGTGTAAGTTGGCCTATGGCAGTGAGCTGTAAGTTCTATGGGTGAATGTAAGGGTCTTAGACGAAGTGAAGGGAAAGTTCAGCAGTGAATGTGTTGTATAAGTGTCATAGTGATGTGGTTATTACTGTACATAGTGTGTATAATGTTAGAAAAGACAACCTCACTCTAGTAGAAGCATCCTAGCAACTTGCTAATATACACCAATCATCCTCATATACCTTATAACCTAGCGTAGACACCATATATTAGGTCTATTCTATGCTCAGGGAGGCTAGAAAAAGGCTTAAAAAAAGTAGCACTCAGTTGGCACTTATGTGGCACGCACTTGGCACTATGTGCCACTCATTGTGCGCTATGGCACTCACTTGCCACCATTAGGCCACTCACGGCCACTCACCTGCACTCACCGGCACTCATAGAATAATAATAGAACACTTATAAACATCACAATACATACGTTCAAGTAGGAACGAAAAATTGGACGGGTGGACAGAGTGGCCAAAAATTAGCTGGCCCAAAATTGACCCATGTATATGGCAAGTCAAAGCCGAGACTTACATGTCAAACAAGTTAAGACATCAAAAAAGGTTAAGTCCCTAAGGAGACAAAAAAAAATTACCGGGGTCAAAATTGACCATGATCTTCAACTTGGAGAAAAGGTCAAGGACAAAAAGGGTAAAGACATCAAAAAAAGGCTAAGCCCCCTAAAGTTGGCCAAATAATTAGGTGGCCAAAATTGAACCCATGGAAAACCAAAAGGGTTATCGAAAAAATAGTTTCATATAAATGGTGTCTGTAAGTGTCATAGGAATGGTGTCATAAGTGTACGTGTGTTGTGTGGGGGTGTATGTGTGTGTTGTGTTGTGTGATGTAGTTTCAAGTTAGGATAATCCATTAATACGTTCAATAGGAACGAATATGTGACGGGGGCCACGAGTGGCAAAAAATTAGGGGCCAAAATTGACCCATGCAAGACCAAAGGGTTGGCCGAAACATATTCATGGTCAAACAAGTTAAGACATCAAAAAGGCTAACCCCTAAACGAAGGCCAAAATACCGTGGCGTCAAAATACCATGTATCTGGCAAGCTTTGGTAAAATCAAGACAAAAAAGGATTAAACATTCAAAAAAATAAGGGCTAACCCCTTAAAGGTGATGCCAAAAATTAGTGTGGGCCAAATTCTGACCCATTGGGTAAGACCATAAGGGTTTCAAAAATTAGACGTGCGCGACGTACCAACCGTTGCTTACGCAACTTTGGCGCAAACCTTTCTCAAGGGTGCAAAAATTAGGGCGCCGAAAAAATTAGGGATGCCCAAAATTGCACCCTGGAATTCAAAAGGTTCTCAAAATTCAGGTTGACCCAAAAAGTCCAACGCCAAAAGTCAAGGCACAGTAAAAATTTGGTCTCAAAAAGTCAAGGCATGGTAAAAATACGCTGGTCAAAATGACCGCGGGTGTCCAATATTCCCCGCCCTACTACTCTCTATATCGAGTTCTCCATGCATCTCTCAGCACTTTCAAATATTGTTTATCAGCACACCCTACTCCTTTTAATTGGTCAAGACTCTAAATAGTCTCTAATTGGGTTACCAGTCTAAATTCAACACTTTCAACTATTGAAATTCATATCTGATTGCACAATCGATTATTTCTTAAATATTTTTTTTTTAATTCTTCCCCATTATAAAACTCTCTCTCCTGGTGTTGTCGATTTGGTAATTCTTCTGTACTTCCCTTCGACGTAAACTTCAAAATTATAGCTTGTTTTGAAATTATATTCAAAAACATTCAAGGATCCATGGTATATGCGACGTTACGATAAAAGCTGGTTCCATTATATTTATTATCCTTCAATCGAATTGACACCGTGAACATCATTGGATCAATTGACAATTTGTTTTACCCACAAGCACCAATTTGTTTTTATCCAGTTGTATTCGAGAGCAGTACCCGAAACAATGAGTATCATCACACGCAAACAAAATTAATGTATTAATTAATATATATATATATATATATAAATTAATATAGTATTATATATATAGTAGATATATATATAATATATATATATATATATATATATATATATATATATATATATTATGCAATTCAGATGACCCTAAGTGGTTTGGAGTTTGACCCTTACCCTTAGATGGTAACCAAAGTTTGACTCCTGACCACATGGCTAAAAGGAACCCCACCACTTATCCTCTGAAGGCGAACTTGCTTCTAGAGAGGAATGAGCAGTCTTTGTGGGACACATAACCGTCGGTGGTCCCCCGCTCACACTCGTCAGGGTCAACACGGTTAATTTATTTAAACAAGGACTTCAGTAGAATACAAACTTTAATGCATAAACCACATAATTATCTGTACAATTCAGATGACCCTACGGTTTGAACCCTTACCCTTAAGATGGAAACCCAAGAGTGTTACCTCTTTACCAACGATGAGCTAACAAAAGGAACACCCACACTTTACCTCTGAAAGCTAACTTGCTTCTCTAGAGGTGGGAAGAAAACTTCCGAAAAACTGCAAATGCAGACTAGACAATATGATCCACTCTAAACTGTTGAGAATAGGTATTTTGGATTTACTAGCAGAGGAGGTAATAGTTGAAGAATGGTAAATCTGCAGCATAGATGAAATTACTGGTTTAATGATCAAGACGAGGCGAGATATGAATGATTGGATTTGAAGTGTATTGCCCAAATTTATTATCGAGGATTGGACTAGACCAGAGGGATGGTATTATATAAAGTTAAGAGAGATAAGGGTAACTGTTAGAATTTATTGGGAAATTAGTTATTGGAGTTTAAGGAAGACATATATATGCAGGTAATTTGTCGAAAAGAGATTTTTCCGAGTGATGAATTACTGATTGGGTGAAGAACAAGGCGTTTAAAAGTAGAGGATGGTGGATCAAATCTTTACATTGAAACAAATATGAAAAAATGAGAGAGAAGAAGAATAAATTGTATTTAGTTTTATGGATTTGCAACAGGGCGTATGACGTGATTAATAGGGAAGCTCTAGCAGGTGTTTATGATATATGTGTGTGGTAAGCTTCTGAATGAATTCAAAAGTATGTATGACGATATGAAGCGTATGTATAAGAAATAAATGGAGTCAAATGATTGGGACATTATTAATAAGCGGAGTGAGCAGGATGTTTATGTCCCTCTTGGTTATTCAATTTGTAACAGGATGGGGTTATGAAGAATTAGATGATGGAGTGCAGGGGATGTGTTAGAAGGATGGAGTGTGAAAGAGCTGAGGTATTCTACCTTAAGCAGTGATATGTTTTGTTGAGGAATCTGAGAGATTTTGAGAGGATTTGAAGAGAATTTGCGGTGTTGTAAAATGAGAGTTGAAAGTAAATGTAATAAGATAAAGTTATGGTTCGGAATAGACATCCTCCCCGGTGTCAGTTTGCTAGATTCTGTGAGCAGCTGAAACAGTGTCTGAGTTTAAATATTTAGATATATATGTGGAAAAGGACTGACGATGCAGAGTATTTTAGGAAATTGTGAAGCAGGAGTGGCGGTGCAATTAAATCGTCGTTGTGATGTAAAGGACTAAGTCTTCCCGTGCGCTTGTGTCATTACATGACGGGTAGATTGTTTACCCTTGCTAAGTTATTAGTATGAGACTTGGTCTGAATTAAGAGGATAGAATCATAAAAGTTCATGTTTCAGATGATCAGTCTTAAGCGCGCAGTTTAGGTGTATGAGAAAATTGATAAAATTGAGAGTGAGCATATTAAGAAGTTGTTGTGGTTGTGAAGAAAGGGGAATGAGGAGAACAAATGAAAGTACGTTGCAGATGAGAAATTGGTCAGGTGCGAAAGGATGGGTGATAGTTCGTTGGTAAGCTCATATATAGTGTGAGTGTTTGCCTGTGAATCGACAGCTGTGAGACCGAAAGAAAAAGTGGATGATGTCAGTAAAGAGGTCTGGAGAAAAATGTGAGGTTTGGCCAGAGAATGCGAGAAAAGTGCACAATAGAGGTGAATGCTGATAGTGTTAAGGGCGGATGAGTTGGGCACCACATGGCCAAAGAAAAAAGAATGAACCCCACATTTACGAGATCCATAGTGAACGTCTTCGCGGTCCCGGAAAGCCACCAGGGGGATTTGTCTGAGTGCAACGAATTCTCACTAAAAGGTGTATAAAGGGCGGTAAGACTGGGCTTCCTTTCGACTGCGTTCAACTCTTCTGACCTACTTCTGTTCCGGGCAGTACGCACCAGAACCATCTTGGGAAAGAAGGTGAGGTTGATGATGATGAATATTATAATATATAATATTATATTATATATAATAATATATATATATATAATATATATTATATATAATTATATATATATTATATATATCTATTATATGATTATGAAGGCAGGAGTTGAGTCGCCGCCTCTCATACGAGAGGACGCTTGTTCAAATCCTCCGCGTAGCAGTTAGTTTTATCTTCCTGAGGCAAGAATTAAAACTCACTGCGAACACGTTGTGCGCTGGTTTGGATAGCGCCTTAAAGTTCGATTCCTGTAGTCCCCCGTGTTACCCTATTCATTAAGGATAAAAGCCCGTAAAAGGATTTTATATATATATATATATTATATATATTATGATATATATATATATATTTAAATATATATATATCATATATATATATATTATATTATATTATTATTATTATTATTATATATTATTATTAGGGTATTATTTATTATTATTATTATTATATTATTATTATTATTGAGAGAAAGCTTTCTTACAATAGTCCCCAACATCCGGAGACATTCAGATTTCGTGAGTATTGTATAGTCGTAAAAAGCCCCTGGAATATTTTCGTCTTCCACACAACGGCTACAGTTTACAGTTACAGACAGATAGTTTGTCCTAGTTCACTGCAACTATCTATTGGACTAATATATATATATAATAATAAATATAATATAATCATATATAATATATATATATATTATATATAATTCTTATATATGAATAAATATATATATATATATATATATAATATATTATATATATATCCTTAAGCTACACTCATTATCTCCAAGAACTTCA
Source organism: Trachelipus rathkii (assembly GCA_015478945.1). Lineage (NCBI taxonomy): Eukaryota > Metazoa > Arthropoda > Malacostraca > Isopoda > Trachelipodidae > Trachelipus > Trachelipus rathkii. Next base: position 29,721 of record JABUQX010079335.1, on the reverse strand, counting down.
AGCATGTGATTTTTTATTTTTACTTATTTTACTTAACTATAACTACTCAACTATTACTTAAGACAACTCTTAATTTCAAACAGATTACAAAAAAAACAACGAAATTCACGTAGAAAATAACGCGATCTCTGGAACCATTTTTAAATATATGAACATGTAACTACACTACTAACTATAAATTGAAGTCCAATCTTGATACCAATATTGATGGAAGTCCAATTAATTGTCTTTAAAAATTTTTTTGCAAAATGCTATACTGTTATTTTCCTTATTGCAATCTATATTGCCTCTCAATGCCAAGTATGAAGAACCTAACTTTCCTCATAGTATAAGAAATGGGAAAATTTTATTAAACCTTTATCATATCCCCTCAAAATATTTCTCTCCTCCAAAATCAACCCGTATATGAACAACTCAATTCTCATAACTTTCAATTGAAATCTAAGATAGAGCTGCCTATTTTTGGCGTGTGATGCATTTATTAATCTCATTCTCTCTATCGTATGAAATGATACGAAGCATCAGTGTTTTTTGTGACTGGTGATAGTGATATCGTAGGAATGCAACAAAAGTTAATTTCTCTTTAACTCTTATAGGCACTATTACGGTTTTAAAAGCCTAAAATTATTGGTCTCTCTATCTATCTCCTCTTTCTCTCTCTCTCTCTCCCTCCTCTCTCCTCTCCCTCTCCCTCTCCCTCTCCTCTCTCTCTCCTCACATGCATTTCTGAAACCACTCAAATTATTGTTAATAGCCACACCCGAGTCCCGTCTTTATTTATCAAGACTCCAGTCACTTCCCCATCCCATTGATACCATAATTAAAATCCTAAATTATACCAGTGTAAATTTCTCACACTTTCAACTATTGAAACCCGTTTACCACTTATCCCAACCGATAGGTTTTCCTGAAGTGATTTCTGTTTATATATCATTCCCTGGTTTGAAAAACTTACTCTCCTCCTGGTGTTGTCGATTTTGCAAATTCTGTTGTACTTCCTTTCGACGTTGAAACTTCAGAAATTATAGTTGTTGTTGTGAAAAGTGTATCTTCAAAACATGTACAAGTATCCCATTGTATTTGCGTCGGCTCACAGTGAAATGCAGTTCCAGTTATGTCTTGATTTACTCCTTCACAAGGAATATACACGTTTACATTGTTGGGATCATTTTGACAATTTGTTGTTCCGTCACAAGCACATTTCGTTTTTTCTGGTTGGTATCGAGAGCACGTACCCGAAACCAACAGAGAGGTATCGTCACACTGCAACAAAAATTTAATTTATATTAAAATTGGTAGCTTTATAATTAATAATTATATAATTTATTAATGACGGTGATGCCGATAATTTTTCAAATTTTTTTCCAGTCGCAATTATAATCAAAACGATAGTTGCGTGCTGAGAAATCAACCCACCCTGCAAATCTTATTTTAAATAAAGTTGACCAAAATACTTACTATTTACCTAAATAACTAATGCATTTTAAAATTAAATAGCTCCGGCTCCGGCTCCGGCTCCGGCTCCGGCTTAATCATTTTAAAGTTAACCGACTTCGATTTCAGTTCTTAGTTATAATTTCATCACCATTTATACCGGATATCATTAATTCTCTAAGTTAAAAAATATATGTAATATAATTTTATTCAAAACAATTGTTTCGTAAAAATAATGCTTTAAACAAATCCTCCTTTACCGATGGCCTTAGATTCAATTTTATTATTTTTAAATCCGAAAATAAGCGCTCAGCACTCACTTGAGCGTGAGGCAAAGCTGTAACTGTGCAAGCATTATCTTGAAAATTTTTAGGATAATGAGGGATTGCCTCCATAACTGTTAACAATGATTTTCGATCGACTTTCATTACAACATCTAATGCATTATATAATTCAGCTTTATATTTTTCCAGAGGATTTTTGGGTTGAAGGGCTTTTATTGAATGACTGTCATTTTTCAATCTCCATTTGGTCTCCTTGCCTATCAATATTGACTTCTTCATCTTTAACTGACAAGATACCACAAGAAAGAATTCCTGAAAATGATGAATATATGATTCGATTTGAGATTTCTGTTCCATAGTATTATTCATTTTAAGTCTTAATTAGCAAAGTACATTCCTAGCTTTTAGTATCAGATCTTCAGTCTGAAGAAGATTCTGAACTATGGATCAACATAGATGGCCAAACAAATATCTTTTTCTTTTAGTTAACATCCCTTCCTTTTAACCTTCTTTCACGGAATTTTTATTTCCTAAAATCCATCCTTTGTTTTCTAATACATTGATTAGATATTTCCATTCTCTATAACATTTTCCAGCAGTCAAGTCAACTTCTTGAATATTTTTTGTTGCAAGGTAAAGATATTTTAATAATTTTTCAAGGGTTTCAATTTGTTTTCACTTACTGTTGGGAAGAGTTAACTTCAGCTGCACCTCACTTTTCCACCTTAACGCTTTAAACTTCAATTAATTCTGGGACACGTGCTATCTTTTCTGTTTGTTTCGCTTTGTTTAAAAGATTTGCTGCAAGAGAATTTATGTTAAAACTGAGGAGTCAATCCTCACCTCATGCGTGCGATCAATATTAACTTCATCAGAATAAAATCTTTTCAAATTTTATCATTTTCGTTCTGAAAATCAACTAGAACTTCTTCGTTTTGACATTCAAAAAAATCTGTGTAGCCACAACACCAGTCCTCAAGTTGTTGCTATTAATAATCAATTATTTAAGGTTTTAATAGCGTCATATAAAGGGCCACAACTTTAAAAAAGTAAAAAAAGACCAGGGGGCATTACTCAAGGAAATTGACGTTGTATCATTGGTCAAACCAAAATACAATCTTTAGTAAATGTAATTTATATCAGTACTTAATAAAAAATCAAGAAAAAAAATTGTAAATTTAACCATGAAAATATATTTTCTTGCTTTTGAGATTTTAGCAAAAAAGTTATATATATATATATTATATATATATAATATATTATATATATATATATAGATATATATATATATATATAATATATATATAATTATATATATATATATATATATATATATATATATATATATATATATTATTATATATATATATATATATATTTATATCGTCATAATCTAAAATATACTCGCAATAAAAAGAAATATCCGGAGAGAAATCCGGAATACCGGATTTTGAAAATAACTGAAATAGTCGGTATCTGGTTATCCGAAAAAAAATTTTACGTTAAGGTAATTGTCTGAATATAAATATATATATATACATATACTATATATATATATATATATAATAGTATAATAATATATAATATATATATATACTAATATGATATATATATATATAGTTTATATTATTATATTATGATGCAGGTAACATCCGCATCCGCATCCGCATCCGCACATTATTAGAGATCCGCTCCGCGCCTTGTCCTGCGGATGTTGCGCGGATATTTATTGCGAGATTTGAGAAAGAAAAATTATTATTAAATAAAAATACTTTAAAACCACATTAAAACATCCTTGGAACCCAATCACACAAAATGAGTTGAACAATTGAAAAACGGCTTGATATTCCATATCGTACTGTTATCAAAGGAAGTTCCAAATTGCTGGAATACGTACACTTCATTCTGAGGGAAAGCTTGGTATTGCTCAAAGACCTCTTGCTTTGTACGCCAGTTCGTATTCCAAAGTCAACATTCTTACTAATGTGGAAATGACTACATATCACACTGCATTAAGCCTTTGAAACCATTTTGAAGAAAGATACCAAAAAAAATCAATGCCTCTACAGCTGTCTTCTCCCCGTGTCTTATGTAATACCATTAATGTCAACGCTAAGAAAGCATTTTGAACCATCTTGAAATGTGCAAATGATGACGGATTAAAAAGACATGATATGAGTTAATAAAACTGAGAGCTACAAAAAAACGCTTTGGTTCTTGTGGAAATTATGACCCTTCATATCAGATTGCAACTTACTTATGATCCCCGTATAAAGACAAGATTTTTTGTAACACAATATTAGAACAAATTAAATCCGTCACTTTGGTTGCAGTTGAAAAACTTCAATCCGAACAGTCTATTAATCTCGCCACCCATTAAAAAGAAAAAACGAAATCTACAGAGCCAACACCTTCTACAAGTATATCAATAACAGATTCACTGCGAAGAATTTCTGCAGTAAAGTAGTGATAAGTAAACCACGCATGCCAGAAAGTATATGCAGTGATTGAAAACTATCACCAAGAAAAAGACTAGATTCAAATGATGATGATCCCATCAGTTTGTGGAAAGTTAAACAAAATGTATCCTACATTGAGTAAACTTGCAAGAAGTCTCGGCCTGTCCTCCAACTAGTGTTCCAATGAAGAGAGTACTTTAGCAATCTGGCTAATATATGACTTGAAAAGAGAACAACTCTCAGCAGAAAGGGCAGAAAAATTAATGTTTCTCAAGAACAACCTTATATATTTGAATTTCAACACTTGTGCAAAAAGTATATAATCCATCTGTAAAATCTCTGTTCATTAAGGTCGGGAGAGGGTTAGGACAAAGAGTTGGAGGGGTGCCTTTGAGTGGGTCCCCGCCCCCCACACCCTAAGGTACCAATTATATTAATAGGTGTAGCTAAAACTCGAAAGTTTATTAGGCATATATATATATATATATATATATATACTATATATATATATACTATATAATACTATATATACTATATATATATATATATTACTATATATATAATATAATATACTTATAATTATATATAATAATATATATATATATCAAACACTCATTGTGGACACGATATTAAAATCAAACTTCCGCATCCGCGGATGCGAAAGAAATGACATTACCTGCATTACTAATATATATATATATAATATATAATATTATATATATATATATATATATATATATATATATAATATATATATATATATTATATATATATATATATATATAGTATATATAATAGTTATATAGTGAGAAGTAAAAGCTTTCTTACAAACAGTCATCTCCGGAGAGCATTCAGAGTGTAGTTATTTATTGTGTAAAAAGCCCCTGGAATATTTTCGTCTTCCACACATTACGGCTACAGTTTGACAGATTCAGACAGATTGTTTTGTCCTTTGCAAACTATCTACTGGGCAATATATATATACTAATATATACATATATATAAGTATATATAATAAAGTGAGGTATATATATAATATATTACTATATATAATATATATATATATATATATATATCTAATATATAATAATATATTACTATATATAATTATACCTTCAAATTATTACTCTAAACCACAGCCAGGTGTTATTATTTGTCAAGACCTTAAGTCAATCCTCATTCAATGCCATTTATGACAATTTAATTGGGGTTACCAATGTTGAATTAGTAATTACACTTTCAATTATGTTAAATTTTTTTTGCTATTTTATCATTCCAACTGATAGGTTTTGCCTAATTGTGGACATTGACCTCTAAAGCTTTTCTATCATCCATGTTTGAAAAACTTACTTTCCTCCTGGTGTGTTTGATGTTGCTATTCTGTCGTACTCCTTTGGTCGTTAAAATTCAAAATTATAGTGTGTTGGTGTTGTTGATAGTGTCTCGTCAAACATGTACAAGTATCCCATTGTATTTGCGACGGCCGCACAGTAAAATGCTTATCTGATTACGCCATCACATAGGTATATACAGCGTTACATGATTGGGAATCATTTACAATTTGTTGTTTCCGGTCACAAGCGCATTTGTTTTTTCCGCTTGGTATTCGACAGCATGTCCCGAAACTAACGGAGAAGTTATCATTTCACACTGTAATAAAAAGATTAGATTTATAATATTTTAAAAATGTGTTAAAAATAAATGATAAATTTTTAAATAATTATATGATTCATAACTCATTAATTACTGAACTACCGATAACCTTCGTGCAAAGAAATCGACCTACCCTGCAAATCGTACTTTAAACAATGTTGACCAAAAATACTTGCTATGAAATTTAAAACTTAATATGCTTGCTTGTGTCATAAGTACGTATTACTCTTTGACTTTACAATTGATATGCAAGATTTGAAAATTAATAATGTTTTAGCTTAAAATACGCACAGTTTTGCTAGGTACATTTCTGACGAGCTTCGCGCGTTTCCGAGGTTAGTGTCGGGTCTTCATATTTTTAACACAGTAGCATATTAGCACCGGATTCGAGAACTTGTAAACCCGTTACTAGCAGAAAGTATTTTTAAGTAGAAAAACACTACGCAGAGTGAAGCCCCTCGAGCTACTACTACCCTTCATTCCATAGAGATTAACCAAATTGTGATTAGACATGGAAATTTAGGCAAATGAGCGGCTCCTCGGGTTTACCGAAGGTTTCATATTAAGTAATTCATTTTTCAAGATTGTTTTAATTTTAATTTGTATTTTTATTTTTTATGTATTTCACAAAACCGAAAACATTTAACAGATTATTTTTAACTTGTATTTTTATTTTTATATGTATCTCACGATATAAAGAAAGTTAATAGCATGATTTTGCGCATTTTTCTTTTTATATGTATTGCATGGATTCGAACACATTTCATAAAAGTGAAATAAAATTGTGTAAGTCAACATTAAAACTATAGTAATAAAACAGTTTCACACCTTTAAAAAATATTAAAAAAAAAAAAAAAAAAGCTTAAACTATGTAAACTTTCGTAACTCAACATAACTTACTTACGTATCAAACCTTACTTAACGTAATTGTACATTTTCTGTTCGATCAAGGTAGGTTTTTTTAAAAAAATATTGACTAAGCGTTAACTGGAAGCAGGATAACTGAAATGAAAGGGGGCCCCAATTTTAATATATTTTTATAAGTTAATATTTGAAAATTAACTTAAATAAATAAATATAATATAAATACTATAATATATAATAAATATATATATATATATATATATATATATAAATATATATACGTATATTTATAAAATATTATATATATTATATTATATATATATATTATATATATATATATATATATAAGATGTTATATATAATATTTATATATATAATTATATAATTATATATATTATATATATAGTAAAAAAAATTCCTATGGTACTTGTTAAAAAAAATTAACGTTTATGTTAAAGTCAGCAATTTAAAATTATGAAGAAAATGGGTAAAAAATGCGTACGGTTAATTTGTAATATATTTTAGTTTGGGAAAGATAAATTATTTGTGGCTTTCTTCCCTCAAATATGATTTAAAACCAATCTCTAAAAAGGTTTATGTATTTTAATATCTTAAAAGTAACTTTCAAAAAAGAAAATTAATTGAAAAAATAGTAGTTTTTGATTACACTGGTCGACAAGATAACTTTTTATCATTGACCAAATTACCCACTTCTCTGAAGCATTTTGACACTGATCCAAATCAGGCTTCAGCTTTTCTCTATCATGTAATGTTTTTTGAGTAACAGATTTAAAATATGAAATTATGTGTTTTTGAAAATGAACTATTTAAATATTCACAATTCACGCAAAGAAATTATTTCCATACATTATACCACTCATATTTTACAAAAATTAATAGAATTTAATAAAAATATAGACACTTAGCATAATTATAATTTACTAAACAAAAAGCCTAAAAAGCGTTGATTTTTATTATCTTTTGTAAGTTTTGTCTGGATTTTCACGATATAGCATCCAACAATGGTCAGCCATCATGTTTTCGTTCCAAAATCCTTGATATCGATTTTCCATAGTCTTTGAATGTTCCTGTGGGAAGAGCTCCTCTTGCTCGTCACTTTACTTGCACCGAAGATCATTGGAAATAATCGTTTAGATGCGGAATGAAAGAATATGGCATTTTCAAACACATGCATTAATCCATTATTTATAAGCAACTGGAAAGCTATTAATAGCAATCTTATAATTTCAAAAGACTTATTCCAAAGAAGTTTTTGCATAGTCCATTTCGAAAGAAAGGGCACCACTTTCATTTCAAGAGAAACCAAGAACCTTTTCAAATCCATGTCTTTTAAAACCTGCCCTGATTTGTTGGAGTCCAACAAAAATTCCCCCTTCAATTTTGCTGTGACTAACTTTCGGAAAATTTGTGGGAAAGGTGTCTAACCCCTCTGGAATTCACTTTCCCCATTGCTTTAACAAAGTTCTTTTCATTAAACCAAGTTTAATGTGGAGTGGTGGTAGAAAGATTTTTTGGGATCAACCAAGGGAACCAGGCTGGACACTGCTTTATTCCTGGGACATTCGGTCCTTAGAGTCCAACCACGTTTAACATAGTGTTCATAAGTAGCACGACTGTCCCAGAAGACAAAGAAAGCAACAATATTTTGTAAATCCAGCTTGCATCCTTAACGATGCTTAACTTTCAGATCTCGCAGAGATTCCCATTGGATGACTCGTGATTTTGACTCTTTAAGCATATAGTACATATTCTCATATGTCTCATTTGAGATGACCAAATGCGGCTATGGGGATAATGCCGTTTACATTTACCCATTATGCAAAATAATTTTGCTTTCAGCTTCTTTGAGATGAACTCTATAAAGAGACGCCACTCAGCATGCGTATATGCGTCTTGAGACAATCAAGAGATACATCTATATCGTGGCAATAACAAAGAGGACCATCTACACTAAAGTATGCTGCTAAGTTAAAATTCCACTCTTTTGGTAGAAACTGATACGAACATTTTCTCAATAAATTTTTTCTAGTCTTTGAAGGCGAAGTTTCTGCTATTCTCTTTCGGGATAGAGGAAAGTCCTCAACGAAGATCATTCAACTGTTTCTGAGAAAATAGATTTGTCTCAAAAAATGGCTTTCTTCTTTCGTGTTAATCTGGATTCTACCGACTGTCCGGTAAGCACCAACGCTCCTTCTTCACCATCCATGCATCGCAATAGAAGCTTAGCCCATCACCAGGAGAATTGGCATGGGCAGTGATTTCATTATGTTGGACTGTAGTGCCAAAATCAAAGTTGGATATGACAACGATGGGTTGTTTTGGCAGAATCCCTGTGTAGATTCACACTACAAAAATAAACAGTCTTAATGATATCTCTGGTGGTTCTTCCGTCCATCACATTGGATATGCAAACGCATTGAAGCTTTCTTTTTATTTATAAGGTGAACAAATCTATGAGGCGCCCATGCTTTATCTTGGTCACCTAAAAGACAACCAAAATACATATTGTATATTTTCTTAAGGTCTGTTGTAATTGTTCGTTGTTGTGTTGTGTTGTTGTTGTGAAACAACCACAGACGAAGCAAAATTTGTTTGCGTTATTTTTATATTGTCGAGGCATGCTGTTTGGTCCGAGAAAATTCAAAATAATAAAAGCACAGCACGGCTTTCGGTTACGAAGACAAAGATTAACTAAAGAGTAAAGGCCATTCCCATGGCGATATAAGTCTGAAAATGCACGTGATGATGTTGACAGACGTACGATAGCAAAAGTAAGTAACAATATGTTGCCAAATAATCAAAACTGTACAAGGTAAGTTGAAAAACTAACGTTTCTTTATATGAAATGGTAAAATCTGTAAAATTATGGGAATTTTTTCATCATAAAAACCCTAGGTGCTACAGCAAATCTGATTGCAGATTTGAAAACAACGTCAAAAATGCTATAAAGAAAACACACAGCCAAATTATCTCTGAATGAAAATTTGTTGTGGTTATAAATTTTTTAAAAGTGAGTTACATAATATTTTCCTTCCTATTTGTTTACTATATAAACCAGTGATTCCTAACTTTTGTAATTCATGGCACCCTATTTAAGGCTGTGGAAATTGGCTGTGATTTTGAGGAACCTTGTTATTATAATAATAATAATAATAAATATAATAATAATAATAATAATAATAATAAATAATAATAATTAATAATAATAATAATAATAATAATAAACAATAATAATAATAGATGTTTTTAAATTTAAAATAATATCTATAAAACATACCTGTAAAATTTGAAAGCTGGAGTTTGCTGTTAGAATCGATAATGGAAATTTGTGCTGATGTTTGGAGCACAGAATATTGGTATGTTAAGGTTCTAATGTTTGATTAAGCGCAACAGGCATATTTCCTGAAGATTCAACAATCCATTTCTTGTTTTGCATTTTATGGTGACCTTGAAGAAAGCTTGTTCACAAAAGTATGATGTTGAAAAATGGCAAAGGAAAACTTGTGGCCTTTTTTCTACTAGGTAGGATACCCTTTGGTTCATTGCTATAGTCAAAATCAGCCGCTAATAAGCCAGTCTTCTCAGTTAATTTTCAGTAAAAGATTCAGCGCAGAGATTATTAAATTCTCGTCTCTTTCAGTAGCTGTGAAAATCTAGTTCTTCAGCAATATCTGCCTTGTGAAATGGGGAAACAATCCACTTCAAGATTCTTAACGGAAAGGGAAGAAAATACATAATCTACTGCATCTTGCAATTTGATAAATGATTAAGAATGTTTAATAGGGATGGAAAATTTGAAAATCACTTTTCTCAATTGCAGACTTCGAAGAAGCTACCTTCTCATGAAACCTTTCATTTCATGGTTGAGAAACTGTGTTTCTTGTCGTCCCTGTAATGAAGTATTTAATACATTTTGTTTACTAAATATATCTGACAGAATATGACAGCTGTAAACAGACCAATCATCATTTTTGCAGCAACCTAGGAAATGCATCATGTTCTCTTTCTCAAAAAAAACTTTTAGTTCTTCTTTGATACTGCTGCTGCTTACGTTTGCATGTAGTGTTTAACAGAGATATGGTGCAATCATTCACAACACTTTTTCAAAAGATTTGTCAATGTTCAAAGCTCCGGTTTTTTCAATTCTATTATCTTCAACACCTGATTTATAACTTTTCAGCGAACTGCTACCACACTGTTTCCCTACTTATGCTTTTCTCTGTGCAGAAAAGCCAGTAAGTTATTTTCAATGATACACATTTTCCTGTAAAGCTTGCGCAATAAATCCTTTATGCTTCCTGTCAATTGATGGTTCGCCATGAGTACCCACAACACGTCCCATTCTAGTCCATGCCGGCATTGTGATAGAAGAAGACGGAAAGCCATACGATTATAATTGCCTACTAACCGACGAAAATCCCAAAGGAGCTGATTGTAAATACATACATTCATATATATATTATATACTATATATAATATATTATATAGTAATATATATATAATATATATATATATGGTTTATTGTTTACCACCCCCCGGCGTTTTTAATTAACACTTCTTTTTCCAGAAATTTTTTGTTAAGAAAGAGAGCACGATTTGTTGCTAACAATGGGTTAAACTCAAGGGCTAGAAGGTTCCGGGTAAACCCAAACATTTTACTGATTAACCATCAATAATTACGAAATAACTATTTAATGAATATTTGTTAAGTATTCGTTAATTGGAATTTTAACTTGCATGTTAGAATATCGTTCATATTATAGTAGAATTGAAAGAATCCTCTCATGATTGCCTGTATGTGATTTCCCATAATCTTATGAGTTTGTTTACATAACTTAATAACCACCGAACAAAAGGAAATGATTACTTTTATCGATATGTTTAAGTATGATGTGTACTAGATATATGAATATAAAATGCTATTCTCTGCATAAGCCTCGTGAATCTTTTTTGATTTAAATTTATCTATTTTATGTTCTTATTAATTGAGATTATACATATAATATTATTATAATTATTCATTAAGTATAACTTGACCATTTTCCCATATATGTGTGCGTTTTTTTATTAATTTTGTTCCCTGAGCAGTCTAAAGGATGTTTATTTATTTATTTACATATGTGTGGCTCCCGATTTTATATTAGAGTGTTGGTGTCATCTCAAGCTTTATTGTAATTGTGTTCGTTCTTTTAAAGTGTGTTCTTGTTAACTGATATAAACATATTTTTAATAGTATGTCCAGTCTCCGATGGTGAACCCAAGCGGTCATGCTTTCGAGTTTGTGTTCGAGAGTGTGAGAGGATCCCTCTTTGATTATCCTATTGTATACTTTCTCATTGGTACAGATATCTTAGGAACAGTGTTTGACGAGAGTATTATCTGTTAAACAAATGTTATTTGCCTAAATATAATCATCTAAACGAATGTTATAGTAAATATACAAAATCCAATTTATGTATTAATAAAACTTTGAAGGGTATGTAGAATAGAACGCGTTTTTTTGCCAATTAAATAGTAGTAAATCCGTTCCAAGTGTTTCTCGTCCTATTCCTTTCACAATAAGTCAAAACTTAATCTCTTAAATTGAGGTGAACAAGTACGCCAGATAAGTAAAATTAAGCGCTCATTTAGCAAAGGTACTGGTAACCCCCTAAAGTCGAGAGATAGATAGGCAACAATACATAATTTATATATATAATATATTATTTAATATAATATAATATATAATTATATATTAATATAATAATATATATAATATTAAATATTATATATATAATATATTATAAAATAAATATATATATTAAATAATATATAATATAGCGAGAGAGAGAGTAATAAGAGAGAGATATAGATAGATAAATATAATTTGATAAGTAATATAATAAGAATCTATCATGAAATCTTTAAATTTCTAAACTCTAGCTATTTTTAATTCAAATCAACCTTTGCCCCACTAAAAAATGAATCTCCTGACCTACGCCTTGATAAGATAAGATCTTAATATAATTTTTTAGTAAATGATAAAGAGAGATTAAGTAAAATATGAGGAAAAAATACGTAGACTAGATAAAGAAAAGATAGATATAAGATATAGTAATATAAGAATAAATGAGTATAAAATATAGATATATAATATTATATAACTTTTGAGTTATTAAATTTTGATATATAAGAGAGTGAGAGATGAAAGGAGAGACGATAAAATGATAGAGAGAAGAAGATCAGAGTAAAGTATAAAAGTGAAAAGATAGATGAAGAGGATTATTGGAGAATTTGGAAGATCAGTGTCTGTATTAATAGTGATAGTATAATATAAGATATAGTAAATATGATACTAATAAGATAATATAATATGTATATAATAATATGATATAATATGAAAATATAATAATTATTGTAATTATAATAGACTGAAATAGATAGATTGAGATAAATAATGATATATTAATGAGTAAAGTAATAAAGAGCTATAAGAAATAGTATGAGATAGAGTAGTAGAGCTTATAAGTAGAGTATAACGATGTGAGAAGTAACAGAGAGATAGTATGATAGAGATCACGAGAGTAGAGAGTAGATGAAGATATGAATTAGAGATGATTAAACAGTATGAAAGTACTAAATCGTTTCATGCCTTCAATCCTAATCTACCAATAAATTTGTATAAATAATTTAGGATAAGTGAATGTATATAATCTACGGGCGATTAAATTTAAATGTACAAATTACATTTTACGGTATGTAGTTAAATAAAATATAAGCCTAAGCAGAGAGAGTAATAGAAATATTACAGTGAATATACCTTTGAAGAGTGGTGCTTTATGTAAGGAATCTATTTGGAGATTACTATTAGATAATCAAGAAATGTAGACGAGGACAGGCCACGCTCAAGTGACGGAGGAGTTTGTTCGGACCTTTGGCAACACCTGTGTGATGGGTGATATGTATGGACAATGGTAGATTGCTGACGTTATGAGTTGGTTGAGGAGAGACGAAGAGAGTGAAAGAATTCTATTGCTTCAAGAGTCATCGAGAAAGAACAGTACCAGGAATTTTGTTGATGATATAAGAGTTGGGAAAGCTTTAGCATGAACTTAGTAAAACACTAATCTCAGCGTTAAAGTATTAGATTCCCCGATATGGATATACAGAGATGTAGAAAGAGGTCAAGAAAAAAAAAACTGAAATAACATTTAAACTTTTAACAATGTAGACAATGAGGGATATATGGAATATCTTTAATGGTGAATGGGGAAATGGGTTAGAAACCGTTAGAATTAGTGTGTTGAGAAGTGTTGCAAGTGCTATGGCTACCCGACAGGTCCTCCTATCTTATACACCACCTTCTCTCGTTCAAGAAAAACAAAACAAAAGTAACTTACTCATTAGTCCTCTGGCCTTTTCCAACGATCGAATCCAGAGATATGGACTTCCTGAAGACGCACGTTTAATCAAGCTCTTTGAATCTTCTCTTCCTCTACCAACTTTCTCACCCTCCAAATATATTTAATCCTATTTTAACTTACTTTTTACAGCTTTTATGACTTGATCACTATTTTATTTATTTCTTTTATTTATTAATTCAAATAGTCCTTATTCTCAGGGCTGTTAACAAACCTGTCGATATTATTTTTATTATTACAAAATTATAATCTACAAAAATATTTTAATAATTTTATTTACAATATTGCTTTATAGATTTTCCATCACCTAGTGATGCTCCGGATCTTATTTCTTTTAGCAGTAATTTGTTTTCTATTTTGCTTTCTGTTTTTCTATTTCGTTTTCTAAATTTCCTGTATATTTTATACCTTTGCTCTCCCTTCGTTCATTAACCTTTTTACCTATCTCATTCCCTTTAATCTGGGAAAATTATTTTCTACTTATTTATGTATCCTTAATAATCGACTTATTTATTATAAAGCTTATCTTACGCTATGCCGAAGTAAGCGTGCTGCATACAGGAAAAAAAAGAGTGGACAGATATAAAAAGTGGGGTTTAGAGTTTAATGGTAGGGTTAGTAAGGAAGAAGAAAAGTGAGTGAAAGGTGTACAGCTATAATAATTATAAGTTATCTTATCTTATATTTGTTCCTTCCTCTTCATGCCACATTCTTCTCCTAAAATTCAGATGAATTAATAGGGCTATGATATTTAATATCTCTTCTTCGTTCTCATAGGAAATTGTCAAAATAGAACTGGTGCACACTTTTCAATTAAGTTATCAATAATTTTACACTTATTCTCGAATGCAGGTCAAAGTATGCCATGCAGAAGCACAAAGATAAAATGAAGCTTGCAGTCAAATCAGGGAGCAAGCCGTATAAGCATGCGAAGAAAATCTTCATATGTACTGACCGCTACGAAACAATCAATCTTTCTTGAGCGTAAATCATTTTCAAATTGACTGCTAATAAAACAAATGTATTATTACAGCACTGTACTGTTTATTTATTACCAATAAGAAGATTGCAAAAAATTTGAGCTTCCTCAAATTATTTTTTGTTAAAACTCCTTCCATCGTATTAAATTGGCGGAAAGACGATAAATATAAAAATTTTTGTCCTCTTCTTGAAATTTATAAAATTTTTAATCTTGTTTTAATTATTTTATAATTTAGATTTTAATTTTGAAATGTTCAACTAAATTTAAGGTGTATTTACTGAGTTGATTAGAATTTTTACTTTTCTTGCATCCAATCATCCTTTCTCCCTATTTTCAAACTAGAACCATTTGGAGCTTTTTCGGAATAGTTCTCCAAATCTCTTTCTGTTTTCTCGTTCTTCTTTCCAACTGTTTCCAGTGTGTCGACTCCAACGACGGTCAAAGAACATATATCAAATGTTAACCACCATGTTATAAAGAGTGAGTACAAATGTTTATGACACTCATGTCACATCAAAAATAGAATCCGTCGTGTGAATAGTAAGACTGCAGTATATATTATTACTTTGGTTGTGTTAAGTAAAAATAAGTCTGGGCTAGGATGGTTAGGCTTTTCTAAAAATAAGTATATTCTTAAAATATATAAAGAACTTTAAACAAAATACAAATGCAAAATAAAACTTATAAAATAAAAACTTTAAATAAAAGAAAATATAATAGTTTAAGTTTACAAAAGAAAATGAATTTGATTAAATGTGAAAATATAAATGCTTCAGGTTAAAAGAAAATGATGTACTCAAAATATTATAGTTAATGCCCAAAGTTTAGTAAACGGGTTGTGTGAAAATAAAATAAAAACATAAATGTACTTGTTTGAGAAAGAAAATGGAGTATACAAATTATTCAAGTCGTAGTTTAAAGGAAAATATATTTAATTTATTTATTAAAAATTATACAATGATCAAAGTAGAAAACGGGTTAAGATGCATTACCTTATAGAATACGTCACAACTAGAATTCAATGCAAGTATCTTTCTCCCATACAACTTATATATGTATGTATGTATGTATGTATGTATGTATGTATGTATGTATGTATGTATTATTTATCGGTTGATGGCGTAGCCACACCCTCTTTTTGAGGTTTATAGCATCTCATAGAGGGGTGGGACCAGTGTATTCGAACTAATAGGTACACTTCATTACATATGGTTTGATGTAACATACATTATACAAGTCAAAAGCAAGTTTTGGATTCAGGCACCACACAACTCTGGCTCCGATCCTGTACCGCTCCGGAGTCGGCCCGACTCCGACTCCTTCTCTGACTCCAACTCTCGGTAATAAGGCAATTTATTATTTCGAATTCCTATATGGACTGATACAAATAAAGCTTCATCCTAGGGATGACCCCTATGTTCACCATTAGGAAGATATAGATTGTATGTATATATACATTAATGCATTAATGAACATATTTATATTATTTTTGCATTTATTTTTAACGAGGCCTTAGCTATAACCAACTTTATATACCTAAAGAATGAAGGAAAGAAAATAATACTCTTTCGTATATAAAAGAAAACCTTGCGGTCGTGAATATTTTACATGTAATGTAGTATTTTCACAAATCTATACAAAATGTGCTCAAATACGACTTTAAAAGCTTAATCAGTAGATCACAGATGAAAAGGAAGGGGTGAGGTAGGTGGTTGATTAGAGTTCTGATCTAATTTTTAATTAGTATTTTAAATAATAAAGCTTAAAAATTTAGTAAAAACATATAATTAATAATTTTATGTAATGTTCAAAAAAAGAACATTTTTACGTTATGTTTACATAAAATGAGCTTAATCGCTTAATCAATAGATCACAGTTGACAAGGAGGGTGGGGATGGATGGTTAGCTTTTGTTTTATAAAAAAAGGTTTAAAAATTTTAACAAAATATAAAAACTTTTAAATAATTTTATGTAATGTTCACACAAAAAATTTTGTACGTTACGGCTTAAAAACGTTGTTCCAAAATGACTTTAATTGGTAATCAACCCTATTAAAGCACTCTTGAACTTTATTTCTTTCGGGAGCCCTCCCGGAGGCTCTCAGACACCCTTGAGTGCTGAAACCTCCAAAATCAAGTTCTAAAGAATAAAACATAGGGAAAGACACCTCACTTGGACAATTATATGCTTATTTCAAGATTCGGTTACAGCTACGGCCAAGCTCGCATCATTGAGCCCTCCGGATCCAACTCCTTGTCTGACTGCGATCTTTAGGCAGAAGCATGTCAGTTAGTTATAGACGAGTGAGAGGCACCAAAGGATGGCCCGCCGCTGGGCGTTCTTATCAGTGGCATCAGTCAGTTATGTAAAGAACTTATTTTTATGTTATGTTTATCCAAAATGATACTCGAAAAATGTGACTGAATCAATAGATCAATAGACATTGGCGGGAGGGTGGGGAGGGGTATTGCAGGAACGGGTGGTTTGATTACTGATTTACTGCTTTAAAATCAGTAACTATTACACTTTACTATGATATTTATTCAAAGAACTTATTTTTTATGTATGTGAATAATACCCTTTTTATTTTGTTATTTTTTATGTTATGTTTGGATAAAACTTTGTTATGTTGCAATTATTCGTTTGGGGGATTATGATATTTAGGTAAGGTATGATAATTTTTGTTAAATATTACGAAGTTAATGTAAAAAACTTTGGTTAGCTAGAATATATTTGTTGGTCAGTATAATAATTTTAGACAGGGTTATGTAAATTTTTGTTAAATATTACCATGTAATGTAAAATAACATTGATATGTTAGCGATAGGCTTTTCAAAAAAGTTTAGTAGGTTACGTTTTGTCCGCTGTGTTAGGTACTTTACTGTTGTTAAGTAGGGAACTTTGTTAATGTTAGTAGTTATGTCGTGCGTAAGGTGTGTTAGGTTTTGCGTTGTACATTATATTCTTAGTCGTTAAAACTTTATGTTAGCTTTTATTAATGTGAAAAACATTGTTACGTTTAGCAATATATGATATTTATACTAAGAACTTATTTTGTGCTATGTTTATCCAAAAATGTACTTGAAATGTGATCTGAATCATAGATCAATAGATCAAAGATCATGACGGATGGCTTAGGCCCGCCCTTGTGGACTGCAGGAACGGGTGGTGTTGATTTACTGATTTACTCTTTAAAATCAGTAAACTATTAAACTTTACTATGATATTTATTTATAAGATTATTTTTATGCTATGTTTGGATAAAACTTTGCTATTTTTATGTTATGTTTGGATAAACTTTGTTATGTTTGCATTATTCGTTGGGGGATTATGATATTTAGGTAATGTTATGATGAATTTTTGTTAAATATTACAACGATGTTATGTAAAAAACTTTGTTACGTTAGCATTATATTCGTTGTCATTATGATAATTAGAATGAAATGTTTAAATTTTTTGTTAAATATTACCATGTTAATGTAAATTAACATTGATGTGTTAGAGATATGCTTGAAAAAGTGGAATAGGTTACGTTTTGTACGAAGTGTTAGGTAACTTACTGTTGTTAAGTATGGAATTTGTTAATGTTAGTAGTTTATTCGCTACGTAGGTGTTTTTAGGTTGTTATTTACATTATATCTTATTTCAGTAATGCTTGTTAGCTTTATTAATGTTAAAACATTGTTACGCTAGCATATATACGGATGTTAGTATATAAAGAACTTAAGTTATGATAAAATCTTTTGTTAAATATTACACGCTGCAATGCTATAATTAACATGATTATGTTAGGTATGCTTGACAATTGGTGTGAATAGGTTGCGTTTGTATGCTATGTTAGTTACTTTACTGTTGGTTAAGTATGAAACTTGTTAATGTTGGACAGTTTATTCGTACGTATGGTGATGTTAGGTTTGTCGTTGTATATATATTCTTTAGTTCATGTGATGCTGTGTTAGCATTATTAATGTGAAAACTTTGTTACTTGGCAATTATATTCCATCAGATTTCAAGTGTATAAAAAACTTGTTTATATATTTTAATGTATTGTCCAAATATGATACTCGATATGTGACTTAATTCAATAGATCAATAGTTAAGTTGTTAATGGTAGCTGTTTATTTGGCTGGTTGTTATGTGTTAAGTATGTTTAATTCATAGTTTAGCTTGTAGCAGTTAACCTATTTACTATTTTTGTATTTATAACGTTATGTATTATGCGTACTTGGTTAAAGGTTATGGTGAAACCTTTTGTGAATTATTTACCTATAATTTAAAATACATTGATATGTTTAGAGATATGAATCTTATGACAACGTGTGTGAATAGCAGTTACGTTTCTTTAGTACGCCTATGTTATTGTTATCTTTACTGTTGTTAAGTGTGGAAAACTTCTGTTTAATTTTAACGTTAATTCAGGTTGTAGATGTGAATTAGGTTTTTTGTTTAGTATCAATTATATGTTTTTTAGACAGATGATAGTTATGTATAGCTTAATAAGTGAAAACTTGTTACTGAATTAGCATATATTCGCTAATCAGTGCTAAATAAAGAACTTGTTTTTATGTTAGTTTTAAATGGAAAAATTCTACATAGAAACCTCATTTTATAACAATTAGATCAATATAATTGATAGTAAATTCATGCGAGGGTTAGGAGAATGGGGAGGAGAGTAGGGTGGATTGAGTTTGATTTAACTGATAATTTACTGACTTCTTCATACAGGGTAATGTAACAAAACATGACAATATATTACTAAAAAATATGTTATTTGAAACAATAGATCAATAGATCATGGATGAGGGTATGGGTATGGTGGTAAAATATAAAAATAAATCTATATTATAATATATATATAATATAAAATATATATGCTGTTTGATTTACTGATTGAGCTTATTTATATTTACAGAAAAATTTATACTAAATAAATTATTTCTACATTTACTACTTGATCATTCTTTTTATGGACAGGCATGTGTAGGTGGTGTGTATGTTTTGATATACTTGCTTCTAGGGTATGTAAAAACAGACAATTTTACTGAATAAAATATGACTTGAAATCTAATTTATAGATCAATGACAACAGGAATGGATCAAGTTAGAGGGTGGCTGGATTAAGGTGTTGATTTTACTGAGTTCTAACTAATTTACTGCTTTTAAGGTATGTAAATACATGCAATTTAAGTTAAAAAATAAAAACCTTGAATCAAATAGATCAATAGATTTCACGAAAGCGTGGATAGATTTACTGATTTACTGTTATAGGGTATGTAAAACATGATCAATTAGTTAAAAAAAATTATGACTTGAATCAATAGGATTCAATTAGATAAAAAATAGATCACGGAAGGGCTGAAGAGGGCAGTTTTGATTTACTGATTAGGGTATATTAAAAAACGTATAATTTGATAGCTATAAAATAAAAGGAATAAAGAATTTTTTTCATTGGATTGTTCTGAAACCATCATTTTTCGAAAAATTTACAGACCCGATAACTATATAAGCGACAAATGTCAGTCTGAGGCTAAGCGAATGGTTACTAACTCAGCACCGCACCGGCTCAGCACCGGTGCCGATTCTGACTCTGACTCCTTCACCGACTCATTCCTTCTCTAAGTGACTCCGAAATCCAACTCTTACTCTCAACCTCTAGCATTTCATACCATTCTACGGGGGAACCTCCCTCTCCTTGGGGGAAGCGTCCCAGAAAAACCTTTTACGAACTTGTAAACCAATTCGAAGATCTACGGGTTCAGTAACTTATATAAAAGATACAAACATATTGTATCTATTAATACAAATATTTAATAACTCGACTCCGCACCGGAGCCAGCACTGGTGCCTTTGCCAACTCCTCGGATTCCGATACCAACTCTTTCCGGAAAATCCTGACTCCGACATCCTAATTTCTCCAATTTCAACCTATCTTTACGAAACATCTTCGACTTTTTTCAAGGGTGTGCAGCGCGCGCACGGGGAGAAATAACCTCCCGTCTACAGCTAGATTACGTCACCAACCAGGCCCACCAATATTTTTAGCCCCATAGGATAAGCCTAACCACTGTTATATATATATATATATAATAAATATATATAATATATATGTATAATATATATATATATATAATAATATATATTATAATATATATATATATATATACATAATATATATAATAATATATTATATATATATATAATATAATATTATATATATATATATATATATATTACTATTAAATATATATAATTATACTATATATATATATTATATATAACCATAATATATATATTAATATAATATATAATAAATAAATAAATAAAATAAATAAATATAATAAATTATATATATATATATATATATATATATATTATTAATATAATAATATATATATATAATATAATCTATAATATATATATATTATATATATATATATATATATATTATATATATAATAATCATAATCATTAATCATAATAATAATAATAATAATATGCGGGACCGGAGACGGAACGACCGGTGCGATCGCTGCGCCGGTGGCTTTGCGTGAGCGCGCGCCGGTGACGCACGCGTGCTCACGTTCAAGGACACGATGCTAAGCGCCTCGACAAAGAATAATACGTGAGTATAAAGAAACATAATAAAAAAAAATATATCAATAATATGAACACAACATCAATAATAATTAAAATAAATAATAATTAATAATAAAATAACTATGTAATAATTTAATAATGAAATAAATAAAATAAAAATAATTTACAAAGAGACACGTTATCGGGCCGTTATCTGTAAACACGCTGCGTTATCAGTTATCAAACATGCCGACTGATAAGAACGCTCAGCGGCGGCAGCCTTTGGTGGCCTCTATACTCGTTCTATAACTACTCATGTCGGCTTGCTGATTTCCACTTAACAATAGCTTATAGACCAAGTTTAGGGGCTCAGCACTCTCCTCCCTTTGATGGGTCCGCTTAAGATGTCAACACAACAATAAAGGCATTTACCGTACGTTACGAAATGGGATTACGATAACAATTGAACTCATTACATTGAAGGAGAATAAAAATCTCGAACCCTACCCTATTGACTCAATACACATATATATATATATATATATATATATATTATATATAATAATTATATATATATATATATTATATAATATATATATATATATATATATTATATATAAAATATATAAATTAATAATTATATCAGAGAGTGTGGGCATTCCGCCAATTTAAGTCCGCAATCCGTGACTACGAAAAAAAATTGCGGGAATTGCGTTGCGAAAATTAAAAAAAGGTTGGGGGGAATTGCCTTAGCGGAATGCCCAAATCATTGCAATTTACATCCGCAATTATGCTCAGCCTCTTCATGCGACCTTTAAATTTTTAAAAACAATGGTACAATATACTTAGAGCATGCATTAGTCTTAGATTACTGTACAAAATAATTTGGGCAAATAGAATAAATTTCATTAATTTGGATCAATAATATTATATAATATATTTATAATAATATTGAAATAATATATATATATATCATATATATATACTATATATAATATATAATATATATTATATATATAAAAGTATATATATATACTCTCTCTATTATATATATATATAATATATATCATTATTAGTGATGCAGGTAACATTCGCATTCGCATCTGATGCAGGTACCATCCGCATCCGCATCCGCGCTTTGCCCTGCGGATGTTTGCGCGGATATTTATTTGTCGTAGAGAGTTTGATACTAAAGAATAGTATTTATCCAATATATAAAAATAAAACTTAAGATGAATCTGGAAATGAAAATTATGAAAATGAGTTGAAGGCAATCAAAAACGGCTTATATCTTAATAAGTTTATTACTTTTAATGTTTTTTTCGTATTCAAATGTTAACACATTTCTACCTTAATGTGGACCAACTAACATCATATCACAGTAGCCATTAAAGCTTATTTGAAACCATTGAAGAAATTACACAAAAACATCAGCGCCTCTACAGCTTTCTGTCCCTCCGATTGTAATGACCATTAATCTCAAAGGCTAAGGGAAGCCCATTTTGAACTATCTTCGAATGAAAGCGATGCATGGTTTAAAGAAAGAATAAAAAAGATGCTAATAAAACGTGGAGCTAGAAAAACGCTTTGGTTCTGTTTTGGAATAATTCATGCCTTCATACTATTGGCCAACTTACCTAGATTCCGGTTATTAAAGGCAATTTTTGTTGTAAACATAATATAAACAGTTAAATCATCACTTTGTTTCAGTTGAAAAACTTCAATCGAACAGTCTTATAATTCGCCACCCATTTAAAAGGAAAATAACGTGAAATTCTACAGAAAACCAACACCTTTACAAGTAAAATCAATAGCAGATTCAGCTAGAAGTAATTTTCAACAGGTCCGGTAGAATGAAGAAACACACCATTGCCAAAAAAATGTAGTTTAAATGTTTTTTGAAAACATTCACTGAATCACAATTTATGATAGATCCTGTCAGTTGGTAAAAGCTTTAAAGCTAATGTTTACCCCCCCTTGAGTAAACTTCGCAGAAATACTTGGTTTGCTCTCCAACTATGTTCCAAGTGAGAGAGTTTTAGGCAATGCTCGGCTAATATATGATGAAAATAAAAACATACTCTCTCAGCAGAAAAGCAGAAAAATTGATGTTTCTCAAGACAAACCTTCCTATATTTTGAATTTCAATACTAGTGCAAAAAGTATATAATTCATTGTAAAGTCTTTCATTAAGGGCGGAGGTTTGGCCGGAAAGAGGTTGGTTTGGGCGATGCATTGAGTTGGCGTCCCTGTCCCGTTACTCCTTGTAACCACAATTATTATTTAACCCTTAGATGTGCGTTACTCGATTATATTATATATATAATATATATATATATATATTAGATATAGTATATAATATATATATATTATATCATATATATTAATATTATATATATATATATTATATATACAATACATATATATATATATATACTGGTATATATTATATATCATATATATATATATACAATGTATAGGTCAACTATATATATCATTATCATTATATAATTAATATATTATAGATATATATATATATTATATATATATATTATATAATATATATGTATTTATAATATTATAATATATATATATATATATATATATATAATATATTATATATAATATTTATAATTAATATAAATAAATTTATTATTATAAATAAATATATTTATAATAATATATATATATTATATAATACTGATATATATATATATATATATTATATACATATATAACATATACCTAATATATATTACTCATATATATTAATAATATATATATATATATATAATATATATATATAAATTAATATACTCACGGATTAAGGATACAGTCCTATCGCATCCTGCATCCGCGGATGCGAAAAATGACATCTGCTGCATCACTAATATATATAATATTAAATCTATTACTATAATATATTAAAGTCTAATATATTAAACTTATATTTGTATACTAAATATATATATATAATAGTAAATATATTTATATATTATACGCTTAAATATTATCAATATTTTCAGGTGGCCTTCAAGAGGAGGTTTGAGCACCTGTTTGTTGGAACATGGACCTGCTGATGGCCACACCCCTCTCTACCCAAAAATTTTTCAAACTTCCAAGTCGTGGGTAACCTGAATGAAGACTTGAAGGAGACCATCAGGAGGAGGGTCATCAGTGAGGTGCTTAATAACTGCGCTCTCTGGGTCACAGAACTGACAACCACGGTGCCACCTTCTTCCGTACATGTATGTAATACAACCAGCCCTCTCCGCTTCCCGACCACCTTGAGTAGATTTGAAGAACGGCCGTGTTGGAGAGCTGAATACAAGGCTGAAGGTGAAGCTATGGGATCTCTCTCTCCCCCCAGCACAGCAGACTGGTGGACCTCTTTATCAAGTATAACACCCCTGTCCCCTTCTCAGCTTGGATTCTGATGTTCTCAGGCCCAAGAGATCATCCCTGACAATACATATAGAGCTGTGTGGTGAATGGGAATATGCACCTATTGAATTGAAGTTGGTTTTTGTGTTCGTGCCAAAGCAGGTGGAGGAGACAACCAATACACATGGACCAATTAGTTAATTGCAAATTTGGGTTAATATATATATAATATATTATTATATAATATATATATATTATACTATATATATATATATATATATATATATATAATATATATATATATATATATATATATACATAACTATATTTGTATATTATAACCCAAGTGAAAAAACTTGATATTGTTATATCTAAAAATAACTTTAAGGTCTTAAATCATGAATATTATAAATTGTTAAATCAATTTTCATGGAAATTATGTTTTTAACTTACTAATTAAAAGGGTTAACGACTGTTGTCAGAGTTCACTATGTGGCTAAAAAATTATTAGCGATAGAATTAGCTGATTTGCGATAGCTGGATTAGCGAAACAGAAAAAGTTGCGGAATTGAGGAATTTCGATAGCGGGGCCTGGCGAAGCAGAAGAAGTTGGCGTAAATTACGATAGCGACTGGGAAAAAGTTGCGAAATTGCGGAATTACAATAGCGGACTGGCGAAGCAGAAAAAAGTTGCGGAATTGCGAACTTGCGGACTAACAAAAAAGTTGCGGGTGACTCACCTCTGAGATATATATATATATATATATATATATATATATATATATATATACTATATATATATATATATATTATATATATATATAATATGATAATATAATTATATATATATCTATATATATATATATAATTATATATATATATATATATATATCGGGCCAGTTCTCCCAGATTAGTGGCCCCCTGTATCTAAAAAACTACTATATCCACATAAAAACTGAATACATTTTTGAATTCAGCGATACTATTGTATGCAAGTAACTCCAAAAAAAATTTTTTTTAATAATTATTAATTTAAAAATAACTCGAAATAATAAGTATTATAATCGTACGTTTCCAAACTTAATTTAAACATGTTTAATCACCGTACGTTTCCAAACTTAATTTAAACATGATACCCATATAAAAAATAAACGGTGTTTTCTTTATATCTTTTCAAATACTTTAGGTGAAACTTTAAAAATAATGGCAAAAAAATTGAAATTAAAAATAAAAATATAAATTTAAATTAAAATTACCCAAAATTCAAAAATGCATTAGGTTTAGGTTAGGTCAGGTCACCTAAAAAAAAAAATTAATTTCGCCTCTAGAACATTGTAAACATAAAAATTGTGTGTGTGTGTGGTGTGGTGTGTGTGTGGTGTGTGTGTGTGCTGTGTGTGTGTGTGTGTGTGTGTGGTGTGTGTGTGGTGTGTGTGTGTGTGTGTATGTTTCCGCATTAACATTGAAAAGAAAATATTGGGGGGACTCATGACTGGCGAACGCGAAATTTGGGGGAACGAGAGAATTTTCGTACATGAAGTGAAACTATTTATTATTATTATTATTTTTTTTTATCAAGCTTCATTTTATTTCTTCATCATTTTCCGCCCTTAAATGTACGCAGATTTCAAAAATGTATTCAGTTTCCATTGCTAGTTATTGTAGTTTTTAAGTTACAAGGTGCCAGTTAATTCTGGAGGCTGATATATAATATATATAAAATATATACTATATATATATATACTGCGATATATATATATATATATATATATATATAATATATATATATATATATATATATATATATTATATATATATACAGTATATATATATATAAATATATATATATTATATTATATATAATATATATATATATAATATATAATATATATATATATATACTATATTTTAATATATATATATATATATATATATAAGTATTATATATATATCGTAATTATATATATAATATTATATACACCTTATATATATATATATAATATATATATATAATATATATATATAATATATATATATATATATATATATATATATATATAAAGTGATGTGCTTTCTTGGCCACTCGCCGACACATCGGGTGGGGTTATTGAGTAAAAACCATGTCGTCTCCACTCTTTATTCAATGGTGTGTTTAGCACCTCAC
>JABUQX010079334.1:20000-25000 GCA_015478945.1 Trachelipus rathkii | reverse complement strand
CAAGTCAATGGAGAATATACAGGGACATAAATTATTGTTAGAAGATCTAATGCATTAGCTAGATTAGGATATAGCTGAGACGTTTACTGCTTACTCTCATCATTTAAATATTTCAGTATTTTTTATGGCACAGAACATTTTCATCGGAGTAAATATATAAGAGATGTGTTTTAAACACCCAATTCCTTGTCTTATTCAGTCAAAGAAGAGATATGAGTCAAGTCAATATGTTAGCTACTAAAATGTTTTCTACGCATAGAAAAAGAGTTCTTGAATGTATATAAAGTAGTCACATCTACGCCATACGGTTATTTAATTTGTGAACTCCATCCTAAAAACAAGTACAGAGTTCTGCTCCTTACAAATATCTTACCCACCGAAACAAAACTATATATATATATATATATATATATATATATAATATATATATATATATATAATGGATATATGTATAAATATATATATATAATATATATATATATATATATATATATAATATATATATATATATATATATATATATATATATATATATATATATATATATATATATATAAAGTGGTCTAGTTTATACAATATGTGATATTTGAAATAATGATGTTATTTCACATATGTTTTCTCAAAATGTGGGGTTCAATGAATTAAAGCAGTAAAGCAATAAAGCATGGCCGGATAGGAGGGAGTTGGGATCGGGTGTTTGCGCTACTGCTTTACTGATTTATAATGTGCGATATTTGAAATAATGATGTTATTTCACATTAGTTTTCTCAAATGTAGGGATCAATGAATTGAAGCAGTAAAGCAATAAAGCATGGCCGGATAGGAGGGAGTTGGGATGGGGTGTTTGCGCTACTGCTTTGCTGATTTAGGGTCAAAGTAAATATTTAATGACCGTGAAGCATACTGGCAGTAAAGTCATTGTGCATGGTCAAATGAGAGGGAGGAGTTGGGATAAGATGTTCGCGCTACTGCTTTACTTTTTTACTGCTTTAGGGTCAATAAAGTACATATTTTTAATGTAAAACTAATTTCTTTAATAAAAACATAAAATGTTTAATAATGAAATTATCTGAAAATGCATATATTTTTAAAGTAAAACTTATGAAATAATAAAAACTTAACATATAAAATTAGATTTATAAAATAAATGAAGATTTTAACAAAAGAAAATATAATAATTTATATTTACAAAATAAGAAGAGATTCGAATATTAAATGTGAAAATATAAATGTTTCAGGCTTAAAGAAAATGATGAACCGAAAATATTATAACTAATGCTTAGTTTAAAAAACTGGGTACATGAAAATAAATTAAATTTATAAATGTACCTATTTGAAAAGAAAATTGAGTACACAAATTATTAGTCATAGTTTAAAGGAAAATATATTTATTTATTAAAAGTGTAAGGTCGAAGAGTAGAAATCGGAATACATTGCATTACGTTACAGAATAACATCACATCGAGAATTCAATGCAAGTATATTATTGCGCCTGCGGGCGTACCCATCGGTTATAGTTATAACAAAATTCAATAAGACTCGTTATGGTGACTGCAACAAAAAAAGGACCACTGCTATAAAACTATTACAGTTGCTACTATTACCCCAGCCTCTGTGATAATTAAGTCTCACGTAGATAGTATACATGTGCTCAAACAAACATATGCGCTTTTTTTTTTTTTCAAAAAATTTTTAATTAAGGGGTTTTTTTTTGGATATGATATTATTTAATAGTTTGATGGGTTAGCCCCACACCTCTTTGAGGTTTCATAAGAACTCGCCGAGGTAGAGACAATGCATCGGATTCACGCACTTCTTCATTACAAGGGTTTGACGTAAACATACATTATTTGCAAGTCAAAAGCAAGTTTTATATGTTCAGGCCACAGCACTGCTCTGTTCCTCAACTCATGCTAAGGCCTCTATTTCTGACTTCCCCTCCGGAGTAGGTGACCTTTGTCTCGGACTCTATTTCCTTTTTCCGCTGTGCACTCTGTGCTTTTATTTATTCTTTTTTTCTTCTTAAGAGCCCTCCGGAGGTCTCAGACCACCCTGCAGAATTTGAAAACCCTCAAAAAATCAAGTTTTATGGGTTCGTAAACCATAGTGAAAAGCATTATCTCACTTAGACGTATAGTATGCTTATTTTAAGAGTTCGACTCTATCTTCTTACTTTGGCTCCAGCTCCGGCTCATGCTCGGCTCCCGAATCATGAATCTACTCCGGTTGAAACTCCTACTAAACTCCGATTCCTGGTAGAAGCAGTTGGTTTCTTATTTTCCACCTAAATATAGCCAATCCAAGTTTAAGGGCTCAGCACCATACTGCGGGGATTACAAACGATGTGAAACCTCTTGCTCCTCCGAGGTGTTCACCACCACCAATAAACCGTAACAAGTTTGAGGGATACCATTGTTATAACGTCTTAAATTGAGGAGAATAAAAACTCGATTCCAAAACCTGGGATACAATATATATATATATATATATATTATATATATATATATCATATATATAAATTCGATATTTATATATTATATATATATAATATATATATATATATTATATATATATATATATATATATTATATCTTATATATATATATTATATATATATAGTATTATATATATATTATATATATAATATATATATATATTATTATATATAATATATATATATATATATATATATATATATAATATATATATATATATATATTATATATATAATATAATATATATATATATATATATATAAACTTATTTTCATAAATCAAATTAAAAATTCGAATTTCTCACGAAAATTCAAATTTTGGCGCGAAATACTTAAAGGTGGTCTACATTACTACCGGTTGATATAGGGATACGTTAGCCTCGTCTACAACGAGGTTACGTCATCAAAAGAGGATGTACAAAGTCTGTCGTTGGAATACAAGATCTTTATTAAAGACTTGACCAATCTTTTAGCATTACTTCTATATATATATATATATATATATATATATATATATATATATATAATATATATATATATATATATATATATATATATATATTTTATATAATAAATAAATATATATATTATATATATATATATATATATATATAATATATATATATATATTATATATATATATTATATTATATATATTATATATATATATAAATATATATATATAATATATAAAATATATATTATATATTATATATATATAATATATATAAATATATATTTATATATATATATAATATATAATATATAGTATATAGTATATATATATATAATGTTAAATACAGCCAATAGAACCGACAGCTTAAATTTGTATAAGTAAATAAAGCACTTTGTGGGAAGATAAGAGAAAAATTGCGTCCTGCGGTCGAACAAACGCAGTGTTGCGAACTGAGACGAACATACTCTAACGGCCTCTACCGACTGAGCCATCCTCTAACCCAAAAAAGTTAGATTCAGAAACAGCTTTCAAACGACCGAGCCCCCTTCAAGGCGATATCAACAGTTTTTCACCCTGTCCTCGTTCTGTAAGATTTAATAAATTTTAATAAATAGGAGGCAATTTTCTTTATATCCCACAATAGTTCGTTTATATTACCATACCCCCAAATTTAAGTGCGAGTCTATTGCAGTTATTTACATTATTAAATCTTACAGAACGAGGAAACAGGGTGAAAACCTCTGTTGATATCGAATTGAAGGGGGCTCTTGTCGTTTTGGAAATTCTGTTCTTGAATTCTAACTTTTTTTGGTTAAGAGGACTGTCAGTCGGTATTAAAGAGCGTCGAGTTATGTCGTATCAGTTCGCCAACACGCGTTGGTTCACCCCAGAGAGAGGCAATTTTCTTTATTTTCCCACAATAGTTCTTTATTTACTTATATAGTATATATATATATATATATATATATATATATAATATTAATATTTATATATATATATAATATATATAGTATATATATATATATATATATATATTTCAAATTTTTTTACTGCACGTACCGGTGCGAGGTTCCGGAATCTTTTTGGAATATATTTATTCTAAAATGTGATTTTTTTTGAGAGTGTGTTCTGTAATTACTAATTTATGATATGCCAATCATTACAATTCATGCTGCGCATTTGATGCGGGAGGAAGAACATCTGATTATTCAATCTTGTCTTTAAATTTCTGTTTAGGATTCGTTAAACTTATTAAAATTTAAATTACTTAAGTTTAAAAAAATTTAATTAAAAAATATTAATGAAAATGAATTTATAGTTACTATCAATCTTGTGACATTTTCCTTTAACTAACAGTAAGAATTTATTACCTTTTACTAAAGTTTTCTACAAACAAAAAGTGATGTGAAACGATACACACTCTGTGACCCCTGTGCTTGTCCAAAATTTAGATATATAATGTAAATTTTGTTATATATGGGAGAATTCTCAACTCTCAATATAATAAAGAAAGAATTTCAAATTTCATTCAATCAGTAAATGAGAAAGTTATGCTCAGAACAGAAGTGGCAGATGAACAGCAAAAAGTAGATCATTTACCTCCATGTCAAATAAATCTGATGTTCTAGTTTTCAGAGAACAACTGGCCTTATTTGGTGAAAATTGACAACAAAAACTAATATCTCTTCAAAAATATATAATTGATCACATGAAAACAGAAGGACATAAAACTACTATAAAACTACACTATGAAGATAAATTAAAGGACACTGGAAATATGTTATTTAAGTCATTGTTTCAGGGAAAGATCACTACCACATAATTTTCCGCACATCATATACAGTGGAAAAAGGAAATTATGATCTTCAATAAATTTTAATCTGAAATAAATTTGTAGGAACTGAATGAAATTGATTTGGGACGTGTACTTCATTCAAATATGCCTGTATTTTAACATTGTGAATAGAGCAAAAATGAATACAACATATAATCAATGAGTAAATAAATTTTCATTGGCAATATTTTAATTGCTGAATTAATTGGCTTTAT
>JABUQX010079334.1:0-15000 GCA_015478945.1 Trachelipus rathkii | reverse complement strand
TGGAACGAATTGAGAAAAACTAGAAAAGAGGAAGTAAAGTGCAGGTTGGAAACCCATAGAAAGGGAGCTAAGAGAGCAGTGATGCGTACCATACCCGATCAAAAGCTTTGAATATGTCAAGCGCCACCAAGCAAGACTTCCTATAGTGCCTAAGGGCAGAAGACCATAAATCAGTGAGATAGGAAAGTATGTCACCAGTTTAACTAGGGCGTCGAAAGCTGTACTGGTGATTAGAAAGTTGAGAATGAGATTTCAGATGATCCAGGAAATGGGAGTTAAGGAGTGTTTCGAAGATTTTAGAGAGAATACAAGTGAGAGCTAGCTATAGGACGATATATAGAAGGGATCAGAGCGGCTACCCTTTTTTGGAATCGGCTGAACATAAGCGTGCTTCTAGCATTGAGGAAAAGTGTTAGTTTGAAAGCAAATTAAGCTAGAGTTGAACGAGCTTAGGGGCCAGCTCAGAACACAGTCTCTCAATTCACGATGAGGGATGCCACCAGACCACTAGCTTTCCTGACGTTCATAGATTTCAGGATCCCATGCACTCGATCGTGTGAAATCACAATTAGAGACATTTGACACCTGATAAGAGAAGGAGTAGGAGGAGGGATACCAGAATCGTCAAGGGTGTAATTAGGTGAAAAGAGGAACCCGAGGAGGTTAGTCTTTTCAGAAGGAGTTTTAGCAACAGTTCCATCAGAGGGAATAAGAGCAGGAAAGGCAGATTTACAGAAGTTGTTAGAGATGTTTTTGGCAAGAGAAACAAGTAGTTCAGAGCACTTCCGTTTAATGAAAGCAGGCTTACCCTGCCTACTGATATTCCTATAATGATTTCGAGCAGAATTGAAGAGATAGGGAAACAAAAATTTTTCCATGCCCGATAATCGTTGATATATATATATATATATATATAATATGATATATTATATATATATATATATATAATATAATATATATTATATATAATATAATAATATAATATATAACATATATCTATATATATATAATATATATATATATATATATACAGTATTCATTATTATATATATATATATATATATATATTATATATACTATAGATTATATATTATATATATATATATATATATATATAATATATATATATATATATATATATATATATATAATATATATATATATATATAATACATGTTATGTCCCAAAAGTAAGTGTACTGATTACGTATTTAATTATTTATTAGACTTACCTGAAATTACAAGTTGTCTCCTTCGAAGTATGACCTTTGGGATGTTACACAACGGTTCACACGTTTCTTCCATTGTTCATAGCATTACCGAAAGTCATTTCCTTGAAGTGTATTTAGTTCACGTGTAAGAATATTTCTTATGTTTTCCATCGCCACAAAATAATTACCCTTCAACTTCATTTTCAACTTAGGGAAGAGGAAGAAATCGCACGAAGCTAGATCTGGGCTGTATGGAAGATGTGGAAGTACTGGAATGTTTTTCTTCACCTGAAATTCTATAATTAAGAGCGCAGTGTGAGATGTCGCTTTATCATAGTGCAGCACTCAATCGTCTGCAATGTCTGTTCTGAGTCGCTGAACCCGTTTTCGAAGTCGTCCCAAGACATCTTTGTAAAAGATATGATTAACTGTCTGCCCTGAAGGTACAAATTCCTTGTGCATAATATTACTGCTGTCGAAAAAAACAATATGCTTTCTTGAGACGTAGATAATATTTTTGTGTGCTATTCCGCACTTTGCCGTTTGGTTTCAGAATAGTACTCAAAAACTCATGATTCATCTCTTGTTATAACTTTATCCAAATTATTGTGCTCCATTTCGAGTCTTTCAAGTAAATCTTGACAAATTTTGACAATATATATTGACAATTTGACAATTATATATCATATAATAAAATATATAATTATTTCTATCGTTTATTAAATATTGTGTATATCTTATATATATTAGTATATATATGATATATATATATATATAATACATGTTTATGTCCAAAAGTAAAGTTACTGATTACGTATTTTTATTTCATTGCTTACCTGAATTACAAGTGTGTCTCCTGTTCGAAGTATGACCTTTGGAGTTACACAACGGTTCACGACGTTTCTTCCATTTCATAGCATACCGAAAGTCATTTCCTGAAGTGTAATTTAGTTCCGTGTAAGATATTCTTTATGTTTGTCCATCGCCACAAAATATTACCTTCAACTTCATTTTTCAACTTAGGAAGAGGAAGAAAGCGCACGCAAGCTAGATCTGGGCTGTATGGAAGCATGTGGAAGTTACTGGAATCGTTTTCTTCAACCTGAGAATTTATAATTAAGAAGCGCAGTGTGAATGTCGCTTTATTAGTGCAGCACTCAATCGTCTGCAATGTCTGTTCTTGATTCGCTGAACCGGTTTTCGAAGTCGTTCCCAAGACATCTTTGTTAAAAGAATATGATTAACTGTCTCCTGGAAGTCACAAATCCTGTGCATAATTTATACTGCTGCTGAAAAAAAC
Source organism: Trachelipus rathkii (assembly GCA_015478945.1). Taxonomy (NCBI): domain Eukaryota; kingdom Metazoa; phylum Arthropoda; class Malacostraca; order Isopoda; family Trachelipodidae; genus Trachelipus; species Trachelipus rathkii. The sequence goes on along the minus strand of JABUQX010079334.1, from coordinate 12,490 downwards.
AATTGCTTTCTGAGACGTAAGATAATATTTTGTGTGCTATTCCGCACGACTTTGGCCGTTTGGTTCAGGAATAGTACTCAAAACTCATGATTCATCTCTTGTTATAACTTTATCCAATTATTGGTGCTCCATTCGAGTCTTTCAAGTAAATCTGGACAAATTTTGACCCTGTTTGCTTTTTCCTTCACAGACAAGTCTTTCGGCACTAGTTTTACACAAATTTTGCATTGCAAATGGTTCGTTAAAATTCTATGAGCTTCATTTTTTATTCAAACCAGTTTCTAATTAATCAGTCGTTCATGGGATATTCAGTAAACTTACTTTGTATATTATATATTATTATATATAAACTACAATTAATGTAGATATTCAGATATATAATCGAAATATATATATATATATAATAAAATATATTTTTTAAAACCACTTTAAAATAATAAAGGAAAATATTGAGAAAAATAACTAAACGAGATAAAGTTTACGTTTTTCGAGCTTAGTATTCCTTGTCTCCTCAGTCAGAACAAAAAATTACAGATATTTATAAACGCAATAAAAATATAAAAAAAATATGAAAATACAATAAATGAAAATATAAATCAAGCAAAAAGACAAATAGATAAAATTTCTTATCCTTTTTATCTTTATAACAGAAATATTAATTATTTCAAAAGCAAGTCCTTAATATGATCTGATATAAATCTTTTGTGATTGGATCAAAATTGAAAAATCCTTCTGATATGTTAAAATTACTTTTTGTAGAGATTAAAAAGGACTCAATCAATATATTTAAGTTTTTATCTTTGGAACGAAACAGAAATTCTGCACCATTCCAATTAGAGCTCTTTAACTGAAATTATATATATATATATATATATATATATAAATAAATAATATATTATATAATATATATATATAAATATAATATATATATTATATAATAATGATATATATAAATATTATATAATTATATATATATTTATTATATATATATATTATAATATATATATATATTATATATAATATATAATATATATATTTATTATATATATATATATATATAATATATATATATATATATATAATATATATATAAGTGGGGGCTCCATTAATAGAGCTACTAAACTAATTCCGATTGAATTTAAGAGGGAAATTAGAATTCTAAAAAGATTTTGTGAAATTTCAATAAAATTTGCATATCTATTTGAGACATAATAGCATTCTTTATTTATATTACAAAAGAAATATCTGACTTGCAAGCATAACATTTAGACTCCTTTCAGACTATAACAATACTCGTGTATAATTTTCCTTTGGAGTTTCAGAAAGAGTAAATAAATGATCTAAAATTAAAATTTAAAATAAACTGAAATTTAAAATTAAAGATGATAATGGGACAAAAAAAATGTTTTGTTACTTGTCAAGTTTGAATTTGTTTAATTATTTATTATTTCAAAATCTAATAATTTTAACATAAAAGAGCCAATTTTGATAGAATGTGGATAAAACAAATTCTTGACTTTTCGTAACTTTTTTTTGTCGAACGATTTAAAATAGTTTTTATTCTATGGGGATTCGATGTCACTTTTTCCCTTTAAATAAAATTAAGTACGGCTAATAAAAAATGAATTTTCAGTATATATTTAAACCCCATGCTAAATTCACAAAGGTAATAATGTAGCAATGTTTATTAACTTCCTACCTTTACTTTCATTTTTATGTGCTCAAATCTGGAGCACAAAAGCGAGTAGGACACCCTGTATAATAATAGATAAAAAAAAGATACAAAATTAAGATGTCTACAAGAAGCTAAACATCTAATTCCTTATTTCGCCATCTTGCACCCTTTCCAGCCTCGATGACGCCTTCATAGGTTGAAGTCTCTCTCTCCATTATCTATTTGTAAGGAATAGAGAAGGTACTGAAACAGAGGCTAAAAAAATAGCAAATGAAGGTTACAGAATTGTAACAAAAGATGTCGGATTTTTTTTCATTTCCTTATATATTATTCGAGGCCCTTGCAACGAAAGTTAATTGATTGATTGTGTCAGCTGCAAACCCCAACAAAATTCCTAGGAAGCAAAGAAAATATATCATTATTAAAAACGTTATATATTTGGTGAGATGTTTAATGCATTCAAATGTACTTGCTTTTAAAAATAATTAGCAGGACGGAGGGGTAATATGCAATTAGCATTCCAATGATTGAGTGGGAATCATTTGTTGGACAAAAATAAAGAATTAATCAGCTTGGTCCAATAGATAGGGTCATACTTCAGCAAGAAAATAACTCAAGATAGATGTGAAATACTTGAATGCAGAAAGATGAAATCTAATTGTCTTGCTCAAATTTTTTTTTCATCTAGTGAAACTGATTTTTTAGGCAACGTTGAGGAAAATATTGAAAGCGATGAAAAGAGCAATTCATCCTTTTTTCCAGATTCTGAATTACGAGAAAGCAACCACAACAGATTTCCATATGATAATTTATGTGACATCTGACAGATTAGTCTTAAGTTGAAGAGTTAATGCTGTAATTGCTAATGCTGCTTTGCAAGATATGGGTAACTAAAATGCAGGCAATAAGCTAGATAGAAAAAAGTTGAAAGGAAAAGAAAAAAAAGTTGGGTTGAGGAAGTAAATTCCACACAAGTTTCTGAACCAGATAATTGAATGCATCGGTTTTAAAGGAAGAAAAGATCAAACTAAAACACTTAAAAAACAAAAGATATTAAATTAGATCACATAACTAATGACAACGGAATGCTCGATGTATAGCAGATGAATCAGTTACATTTCTAATTAATTCAGATAGTTTAATTCTTTTAAAGCAATTCTCTGTGGCGGTACAGTTGAAAACACTGGCCCTATATATGATGTAATAAAATTAACTGATATTCACATTGAGAGGCGTCTTCAGTGGATAATATGCCTTCTGCATGCTAATGAACTTCTCTTTAGACATGTATTTGAAATGGTTGATGGTAAAATAGCGGACCTAGAAAGTTTCAAATGTTTTGGAAAAATAAAATAAAATTGAAATTAACAAAATTGAGCATATAGTTGAATTTGTGTCTTATTAATGTGAAATTGAAGTTCCTGAAGAAATAATTAGAGACCTCAATAATGACTAAAAATATCTCAGCAAAATGTGCATTGGAAAGTCTGGAAACAATTCAAAGAAGTTGGCTTTTAAATCTCGAGGAGCTTTGTATCATGTAAGATAGCTCACAAGAGTCAATAGAATCCTACGCTTATATGTATTAACACCAAATCCAGGAGCAAATCTCCAAGATTTAGTTCATATCATATTAGAAGTATATTCCCCCTGGTTGGTTTTAGAGCAAGTGCATCCAAAGAACTAAAGAAGGTGCTATGAATTTTTACTACTTAATTTATCTCATCAGAAATCAGAAGGAGTAGCTTCGTACAATCATGGAAAATATTTTCATGAACAATCATACTCTGCTCACCAGAAAACATTTTGCTTTCAAGTTCACGGATCCTTCATCGTATAATAAATAGTAGAATAAGAAGAACAATGAGAAGATTTGTCTAGCTCATTAATATTAATTTCCATGCTACTGCTTATAATGACATGATCAACTGGAACAAGGAAACCATAATTTTCCCACCAGTCGTACAAGAATTTTCAAATGATGATATACTTAAAGCTATAACAAATCCCATTGAACTTCCTCTTATTACTTGTCACACCCAAGGTGTCAATTGCGCAATTAGCTTAATTAATTACTATGGCCAAGTTCACGGATCTTTCATCGTATAATAAATAGTAGAACAAGAGGAACAATGAGAAGATTTTTCTTACTCATTAATATTAATTTCCATGCTACTGCTTGTAATGACATGATCAACTGGAACAAGGAAGCCATAATTTTCCCACCATTCCTACAAGAATTTTCAAATGATGATATGCTTAAAGCTATAGCAAAACCCAATGAACTTCCTCCTATTACTTGTCACACCCAAGGTGTCAATCGCGCAATTAGTTTAATTAATTACTATGGCGTCAGAAGTTTGGATTGACTATGAAAACAGATAAAAATATATTTTGAATGTCATAGAATCAACAAAATCAATGACAACTTTTAATGCAAAAAATAAAAGAAAAAACTGTAAGGAATGTTTTCTAGGTAATAAGGGGAAAATTTTTGAATTAATATTAGTATTATGGTATAGTTATTATAATGTTAGTATTTATTATAATAACAGAATTACAGTATTTCTAACATTAAAGTTGGTTCACATATGAAGAAAATTTTCTCTTTCTTTTTTTTTATTAATATCCTATGTGATGGTATGTGAGAGGTATGGGGTCGCATAGCGCCAATATTTCCAGTACGTCAAATAGATTTCCTTATTAATCTCGCTGCAGAGTTGGAATTAGGCTTCCAAATTTCGACCCCTATAATATATATATATATATATATATATATATATATATATATATATATATATATTATTATATATTATTATATATATATATATATATATTATTATATATATATATTATATATATATATATGTATATATATATATATATATATATATATATATATATGTTATACATATTATTATATATATATTATTATTATATATATTATTGCTATATTTATATATATATATATATATATATATATATACATATATATATATTATATATTATTATTACATATATATATATATATATATATATATATATATATATTATTATATATATATTATTATATATTTCGTACCCCTATATATATATATATATATATATATATATATATATGAGTCTAAAGCTACGAGACTAATAAACTGTCCTCTACTTTCAAACTCTCTTGACCCTCTATCTCTGCGACATGACGTTGGCGCACTATCTCTTTTTCTTTGTACAATTACTACAACGGCAGATGTCGAGCAGCTGGCCGCTCGCATCCCATTCCATCTTTGCCTCGTAATACAAGTAAGCTGCCTCCTCCCGCATGAATTTTCGGTGAGCATTGAAAACTCAGACCTCCGTTCGTTGTGGTGCTTCTTTCCAGCCACTTGTTCTGTGAAACACCTTGCCATCTTCTGTTTTTCCAGATGTATTTAACTTCCTCTCATTTAAAACTTATACTGGCACACTTAAAGAAATTTATACGTTAGGCTTGGGAAGGTTTTCCTGTATTTATTTTCTGCCCCCTCCTTGAAAAAGGGGGCCCAGCCCGTGAGTGGTGGTAATCTTGCATATATATATATATATGTTATATATGTATATATATATATAGTAGTATAGGTATATATATATATATATATATATATATATATATATATATATATATATATATATATATATATATATATATATATATATATATCAAAACTATTTTTACGAGTCACTTCCACCTTCACTGCACTCGAACACAAATTAAAGTAAAAACCACTAAATATAACAAAGAGGGTAAAAAAGAAAAAATAATTAATAGAGAATATTAAAATGGGGACGGGGAACTAAGGCATGACGTTTCGTACACTATATTGTGTCCTCTTCAGACGCCAGCAAAATAAAAAAGTAAATGAAACCAAAAATGGGAATCTAAAAAGTAACAAAAATATTGGTTGGTGAGGCATAAGAGATTAAGTTTAGGGGACTAACATTTCTGAAAAATATTGACCAAAAGTAATGAATATAAAAACATACACACACACACATATATACAAGCACAAATATGCACACACACACATAAAGTATATTGCTAATAATTAAATGTACGTCTAAGGAAAGAGTAAATTAATGCATATTGGAGCAAACACGTACATAGTGATGAACATTACAAAATATTATATTTTTAATATCATGATTTTTATTACTATTTTTGTCATTAGTATTTTTATTGCTGCTGTTGTCATTTTTATTAGTGTGAATATTTATTATATTATTTTCATTATTATTTATTTCTATCTTTATATTTTTATTATTATTATTATTGTTATTACTGTTATTATTATCATCATCATCATTATTATTATTATTATTATTATTATTATTATTATTATTATTATTATTATTATTATTATTATTATTATTATTATTATTATTATTATTATTATTATTATTATTATTATTATTATTATTATTATTACTATTATTATTATTATTGTTATTATTATTATTATTATTATTATTATTATTATTATTATTATTATTATTATTATTACTATTATTATTATTATTGTTATTATTATTATTATTATTGTTATTATTATTAATATTATTATTATTATTATTATTATTATTATTATTATTATTATTATTATTATTATTATTATTATTATTATTATTATTATTATTATTATTATTATTATTATTATTATTATTATTATTATTATAATTATATAATTAATATTATTATAATTACTATTAATATTACTATTACTATTACTATTATTATTATTATTACTATTACTATTACTTCATTACTATTACTATTACTATTATTACTATTATTATTATTATTATTATTATTATTATTATTATTATTATTATTATTATTATTATTATTATTATTATTATTATTATTATTATTATTATTATTATTATTATTATTATTATTATTATTATTATTATTATTTTCATATTTTTTTTGTATTTTTTATTATTATTATTATTTTTGTTATTACTTTTATTATTATTATTATTATTATTATTATTATTATTATTATTATTATTATTATTATTATTATTATTATTATTATTATTATTATTATTATTATTATTATTATTATTATTATTATTATTGTTATTGTCATTGTTATTATTATTATTATTATTATTATTATTATTATTATTATTATTATTATTATTATTATTATTATTATTATTATTATTATTATTATTATTATTATTATTATTATTATTATTATTATTATTATTATTATTATTATCATTATTATCATTATTATTATTATTATTATTATTATTATTATTATTATTATTATTATTATTATTATTATTATTATTATTATTATTATTATTATTATTATTATTATTATTATTATTATTATTTTTATTATTATTATTAATGTCATTATTATTACTATATTTTATTGTTAATTTTTTAAATATTTTTATTTTCCCTACTGTTATTGCTATTATTGTTTTTGCTTTTGTTGTTATCATTACCATTATTATTGTTGTCATTGTTAATTTTATTTTATTTTGTATTATGTTATGGTTATTTCTGTTATTATTAATGTCACTATTGTCGTTTTTATTATTATTGTTATTACTATTATTGATGTTACCTTTCTTTCTTGTGTCAATTTGTTATTATTATTGTGCTTACTGTTGCTAACCTTATCATTGCTTCCCTTTATCAATTGGTTTTCATCTATGTCTCTTTTTATTTAAATGCACTTTTTATCTCGTTTTAATTTGTAATGTTCATGAGTATGTAGTGATGTACGTGTTTGCTCCAATATGCACTAATTTACTGTTTCCTTAAATGTAGACATTTAATTATTTGTTATTTACATTGTGTGTGGGTGGGTACGTATGTAAATGTGTGCGTATGTATATGTTTTTTTTTTTTTTTTTTTTTTTTTTGTTGTCACCACCACTCGCGGGCAGAGCCCTATTCAAGGAGGGGGTGTTGCACACATCAGTTATTCATCAACTAACGCAAACTACGCAGATGAGCACAGACGCAGGCTTTAAAGTGAGAGAGATTAAATTCAGCAGGAAACACAGAAGATGGAAGAGAATTCCACAAAACAGAGGTGGCAGGAAAGAAGGAAGCATCACAGCTAACAAGCCTGGAATTACCAATATCAACACAAAACTCATACGCCGACACAGCATCCCTTGTGCGCTACGAGGGCGCCGTAAAGTTGTGGTGGCAACGAGTGATAGTTCACTGGGCACCTGCCACTGCAGTACCTATAGAAAAGAGATAAAGCACCAACATCGCGCCGCAAAGATAGAGGGTCAAGTGAACTGGAAAGTGCAGAACAGTTTATAAGCCTTTTGGCCTTTGACTCGACCCTATCCAAAAGCCGGGTGAAACCAGAGCCCCCCCCTTCCAGATATGAGAGCAGTACTCCATACATGCGGATGAGGCCCTGCATAGCTGGAGACACTGAGAAGAGTAAAAAAAGTCTCGCAGCCTAAACAGAACTCCCAGTTTCTTGGAGGCCGCCCTAGCAACCATTGTGATGTGAGGTTTCCAAGACATTTTTTTGTTTATGTTAAGGCCAAGGATGTTTATATTGTCAACAGAGAGACGAGAGAACCGTGAGATAGGAAAGTAAGAAGGTGTCTTAGAGAGGGAGATTTGCAGAAGTGGTTTTTAAAGAATTGAGCTTCACAAGGTTGAGACGACCCCATCCGGAAATTCTATCCAGATATGCGAGAATAGAATCGGAAAGATTAAGACGAGAGGCAATTCTAGAAGCAAAAGAGGAAGCAGAATTGAAATGAGTTGAAGAATGAAGGGTCGAGTCATCGGCATACGAGTGGATAGAGTTAGATGTGCAGGTGAGAAGATCATTAATGAAAAGTAGGAATAAAGTAGGAGATAAGACAGAACCCTGAGGAACACCACTATTGACAGAAAAAGAAGAAGAAGTCGCCCCATCAACAACAGCCGATATTGAGCGATTTGAAAGAAAACTAGACATAAGTAAGCAAAGAGAAGGAGGAAACTCCAAAGAGGGGAGTTTGAGAGCAGTGATGTGCTGAAGGCCCGGTCAAATGCCTTGATATGTCAAGCGCCACCACGCAAGTCTCCACTTAGTTCCTGAGGGCGGAAACCATAAATCAGTTAGATAGGAAAGTATAATGCCAGTAGATTCCGACGAAAGCCGTACTGGCGATCGGAAAGAAGTGAATGAGACTCCAGATGGTCTAAGAAATGAGAGTTGAGTAGGGTTTCAAAGATCTTAGATAGAATACAAGTGAGAGCTATAGGGCGATAGTTAGAAGGACTATATATCCTTTTCGAACAGGTTGGGCTGTTCGTGCTTTCAACACTGAGGAAAAAGTATTAGTATTGGGACATAGAGAAAATAGTTGAACGAGGGGGCGGGGTAAGTAATGAAGCACACTGCAACCGGGGAGGAATGCCATCCGGGCAGCCCGCCTTCCTAACGTTCAAACATTTCAGGAGCCCATGCCCCCGATCAAATGTAATCACAGGCAATGGCATAGGACACCTAAGAGAAGAAGGAGGAGGAGGAGGAATGCTAGAATCAATCGTCCGGGGTTGAGTTAGAGGAAAATAGGTGGCCGAAGAGATTAGCCTTTCAGTTGGAGAATAGCAACAGAACCATTGGATCGAATAAGAGGAGGAAAGCCAGATTTACAGAAGTTGTTAGAGATATTTTTGGCAAGAGGCCAGAAAGATTTATCAGTAGGAGAATCAAGGAGGTTAGCGCACTTTCGTTTGATGAAAGCCAGCTTTGCTCGACGAAGAGTATCCCTACGACGATTTCTAGCTGAATGAAAATTAGCAAGAGTGATAGGAGAATGAGAATTTTTCCACCCCCGATACGCACTGTCTCTAGCCTGAATGGCCAGAGAGCAAGCACGATCGAACCATGGATTTTGAGGAGAGAAAGATTTAGTCGAAGAAGGAATGAACCTGCTCATCCCATCAACGATTACAGCTCCCACCTTATCGGCAGAAGCCGAAGCGTCACCAGAGTCAAAGCAGTCATTCCAATTATAGCTAGCGTAGAAGCGACGCAAGGCCCCCCAATCGGCCCGATCAAAGTGCCAGAAAAAACGCATGTGTGTATATTTTTGCATTCACTAATTTTGCTCAATAGTTTTTAGTAACAGTGTTAGTCCCTTATACTTAATCTCTCAGTGTCTCGCCAACCAATACTTTTGGTAGCCCTTGTTACTTCTTAGATTATCATTTTTAGTTTCAATTACTTTTTATTTCGCTGGCGTCTGAAGAGGACACAAGATAGTGTTGATACTTCACTCCTTGGTCCCTACTAGGGTTGGCCGACGCACCGGGTGCGGTGCGGTGCGGTGCGTGGTGCGCTCATTTTGGTGCGGTGCGGTGCGGTGCGCATCAAAATTTCAGCGACCTGGTGCGGTGCGGTGCGGTGCGGAATAAAAAATAAAAGTGCGGTGCGGAGCACGAGAAAAATTGGTGTGCGGTGCGGTGCGGTGCGTGTTGCGGGCCTTTGATCGCACCACACCGCACCAGCTTCTCCTGACAAATTTAAAAAAAAAAAAAATAAAAAAGAAAAATTGAGTTGTATATATATATATATATATATATATATATATATATATATATATATATATATATATATATATATATCTCTATAAAGAGTTATTTATATATATATATATATATATATATATATATATATATATATATATATATATATATATATATATATATATATATATATACTGTATATGCCCCTTCAGTAGGTGTATCTATAGATTCATCCAAGCGAATAAGAGAAGGAAAGCAGGTTTACCAAAGTTATTTTTTGGAACAAGAAAATTAACGATGTAGGATCATTTAAGTTTAGTACAAATACGCTTAGCACGTCTGATATTCCTGTTCCGAGGTTTATCAAAATTAACGAGTGATAGGTAAACAAATAATTTTCCATTTACGATGTTCATTGTCCCATCATTAATGGTACAATAACAAATGTAACCGAACCATAAATTTAGAAGAGAAAACAGGATCTCAATATCGTCTCTCTCATCATTTTTATTCCTTGACTGTCATTGTTTGAGGATATTAATACTCTCTTTAGAGTTATTACGAGAGGATGACAAACAAGTGTTTGCTGATTATCATAATGATATCTTTAAATAACTGGAGTACAAAGATACAATTGGTTAGAAGAGAATTGTCATGGAATGGGAAGACTTATTTTATTATCAGGGCGAGCCGTACTGAGAGAAATTCATTCAGTTCTTGCAATCTTAACATAATTTCAGAGTAACGTTATGTATCCGAACCATAATTAAATTTAAAGAGAAAGATCTGGTCTGTATTTTATTTAGTTCTTACTGAGCCATGGTCGAATTATTAAAGTGTGCCGCAATTGACCTATATTTTGAGAGAACTTCGCTGACTCTTGTTTGAGATGTCACAACATTTCTAATGTTGATGACTGACGGAGTTTGTGTTGTTCACTCAAGAAAGAAACAGAATTTTCTTTATATTGGCTCCAGCATCTCTCATGACACAGTGAACATCATCTGGGAATAGATTCCATTTTGGCAACATTCCATTAAATACTACTCTGAGATATTGACCTGTATGACGTTCAGTAAGAGGTTCAGAGCACGACACAAAATTTGGCTTCTGAAATAATTGTCAACGGCATGACTACTCGGAGAAAACAAAGAAACTGTTGATTGAGTATCTGACCATTCGTCGGTGGAGAAAGCTAACTTGAATGATTTTTTGATAGAGGCTATTAATTCTGAAACTTTAGTTTTAACTCTATCATACTTTTTCTTTCAAATAATATCTCTGTAGTATTTCCTTTGAGTAGTGTGTTGAAAGAGACCGATACTTTCACTAGCAGAACAAAACCAAGAATTTCAACGTGACGAAATAGAAGATCATTCATTACTATAATTTCTGTAAATTTACTACATCTATCTTTTATGATTTTTCGTTTCATTGTCCCATATATTTGTATTTTATATTAGTTTCAAGAGTAATCTGCTTCGTTCTTAAAGCTGGAATTGGGGTTCCTTTACTCTTTTTCTCATTTTCATTTCTACAATTTCCTTGTCATTCTTCCTTTCCAAGAATAATTACAATTGCAAAGTGTACGGTTTGCGTTGTCATGGGAAACAATATCGAAGTAATCCCAAAGCACACTGGATAAAGATACCATTGCGGAATTGCTTCAACAGTTGATTTCGAGCGAATATACTCACAAGTATGAGCCTATCAATATTAATATTGCTAGATTTCGACTGCAACTCAAATTACTGGCACTACCTTGAGACGGCACTAGTCAGCTCATTCTAATCAATCTCTCACAGAAGTTGTTAAATTTTCTAACAAGTTCCGCCAGAACATTTTCTAATCGCATTCCGAGTTTCCGAGTGCGAATGCAAATAATTTATTTTTAATATTTGTGAATGCGAAAGTCAATGCGAATATATATATATATATATATATATATATATATATATATATATATATATATATATATATTTATAAGATGTTAGGTGTAGAAAAAGATATATATATATATATATATATATATATAGTTGTTGTTATATATATATATATATATATATATATATATATATTTAGTAGTTAGTTATATATATATATATATATATATTAGTATATATATATATATATATATATATACATATATATATATATGGTAAAAGTTACTTAACGCCCACTGAAGCGGCGCACGAAAACGCTGTGCTGCTTCAATGATAAATGCGAAACGGTTAAACACCCAACCAACTGAATAAAGTACAATG
>JABUQX010079333.1:25000-55720 GCA_015478945.1 Trachelipus rathkii | reverse complement strand
TATATATATATATATATATATATATATATATATATATATATATATATATATATATATATATATATATATATATATATATATATATATATATATATATATAATATATATATATATATATATATATATATATATATATATATATATATATATATATATATATATATATATATATATATATATATATATATATATATATATATATATATATATAGCTACTGAGCTGATACGTAGCGCATTAGTATCGACTCTGCAGGAGTCGAGGTTTCATGGATTCTACTAAATCTTGGACGAAATAGACCTTCTTATGGGTGGACAGGTGGTCAAAATATTTCTGTAGCTGAAGGCAGAATGATTTAGGTGAGATGCCTAAATTAGCAATGGACTGATGGAAGCAAACTAACACTAGCACTCCTCTCACCAAGGGCATCTTTCCTTTTCAGCATAGGCAGAATTTGTTAACTTGTTCATAAAATATAATACACCTTCTCCCTAGTTCTGCTGCTGTAGAGCGATATTTAGTATTGGTTTGGATATTTTGAGGGCAAAGAAAGAGGTCAGCCTACCTGCTTTTAATTTTGAGTAGCTAATCTTTTGAAAGGTAATATGGATTTCTTGTCTTTTGAAGAGGACATTGAGGAGGAAGAGGAAAATCGTGAGATTTTGTAAATATTCATTCAATTTTTCACATAAAATTATAAATAAATTTTTGTAAGGGATATATACTATTTAGCATTAATATTAAACATCTTTGGTGAAGTCGCACATTATTATTAGAAGAAGACGTGTGACGTGGACTTGCGATAGCGGAGGTTTGATGGTCTGAATAGGTGCGGAGGAGCGCTAGCGGGCTACGTTTTCTCGATGCGGAGGTGCGCTAGCGGACCACCCCTAAATGAGCGGGGTGCCCACCTTTGATATATATAGTTATGGTATATATATATATATATATATATATATATATATATATATATATATATATATATATATATATATATATATATATATATATATATATATATATATATAGCATATATATATATATATATATATATATATATATATATATATATATATATATATCTATATATATATATATATATATATATATATATATATTCGAGTAGCCACAGCTGTCCCAATTTACCCCTTCAATAAGCGGTTTCCGATCACTGACCCAGCCTTTAACTTCTTCCAACAAATTATCATCACAACAGCAGAAACTTGCATGCCGCGGTCTTTCGCAGACAGGTGTTTGGCAACCCCTTAGTTGTTCCAAAAGTGTGCACAAGCTAACCGGAGAAGAAAAAACTCTACAGGTAGTAGAAACGGACCCGCACCACCCCAAACGCGATTATTTTTATATCAGATGCGGCAAAATCCTATCGAATCAATCGACAAACACGTAAACAATGCTTTCGAACTTATACTTCGACTGTGTAAAATTGTACAGAAAATATCTCTCCGCTCCAACTGCTCTCTGTTATAGGCCTGATATAACCAATACTATCCCTGCTTTAGCAGCTGTTGCAAATGCATTAGGTTATAGTTTTGCTAGCCACTCGAGCTCTTTAGGCTATCAAAAATTTAAAACTAACATTGCACCGTCAGATTTTCAACAGAGAAAGGGGAAGATCATGTCTATACCCGACTATTTACACTTACTACAGAGTACCAAACTGCACTGGCGAATAGCAAAGAGGGTGCCTCTGGCCCAAACTTAATCTCATACATAATGCTCCGTCACATTAATCCATCTGCATTAGCGTTCTTGCTGGATCTGTTTAACAGGATCTGGATTGAATCCTCCTTTCCATCTGTTTGGACTACAGCTTTTGTAACTCCTATTCCAAACCTGGAAAAGATCCGAAGTTGACGAACAACCAAAGATCAATTCCGCTTACCTGTCATGCTTGCAAATTAATGAAGAAAATGGTTGCAGGCCACCGTCTCCCTGTTCTGGAGAGTCACCAGGCTTTTCAAACCTTTCAGTTTCGCTTCAGCAATATCGTTCGACCGCGGACTCCTTGTTAAGATTGAACCTTGATATCTTGGAAGCTTTTTCAACTGGCAGGATGGTTCTTGGTGTTCTTTTTAACCTTGAAAAAGCTTATGACACAATGTGGAGAATTGGAGTTCTCTATTCCCCCGGTTTCTAAGGACAGCTTTCTTTCTTGATCCGATGTCTCCGGTCGGACAGATCCATCCAAGTCCGGTGATCATCTTTTCTATCACGTCACTTTACTCTGGATGAGGCAGGTAATTGTCCTATGTGTATTATTATTTGCTTTCGGATTTAATGACATTATTATTATATCAGGGACGGTCAATTTTCCTCTAAATGTTGATGACCTAGCACTGCACATTGATGGTGCCAGACTATCATTTCGTGAACGTCAACTCCAACTAGCCATTGAAAGCATTTCACAATGCGGTAACTCCCATTGTTTCCACTTCTCACCCACCAAAACCTCAGCAGTACTATTTCGGAAAAAAGGAAGTAGAAGAACATGCTACCTTCCTCCCGCAAACCTAACCTTATATGGTTCATCCATTCCTGTAACTTCACAGGTCAGATTTCTAGGCCTCATTCTAGATGACCACCTGACATAAGCATAAACACATGAAAGCGACTTGCCATCGTGCGCTAGACCAAATTACTTAATCTCACCTCAAAATCTTGGGGCGCTGATCTCAAGTCCCCCATTACATCTCAACATCGCCCAAATCCGATCGTAGTATATGGTCAGGTATCCCCATCTCTACTAGAACTTTTAGATCCCATCCAAAATGAGGTGATCCGTATCTCCACTGGAATATTCCGAGCTTCCCTCAGGTGAGCCTTGAAGTTGAAGCCGATGTAATGTAGCTTTCTCTGAGAAGTAATATATCATGTGCTCAAGGTATCTTTGGTTTCAAACTCCAATTCCATCTGCTCTGACACCAATTCTGCGAGATATACCCTAGAATCCTCCTTACTGGCCATTGGGAAACACAATTTGTAATATTCTTAACTTCCTCAACATCAGTTTGCAAAAGGTGCTGCCTTTCTCTTATGAATAAGGGTATACAAGTTGGCTAATCCCTGCTCACACCACTTGCCTGGTCCTGACCTCTCTCTTCAAATCCAGACACTCCATGTCTTGTTAAAAGCATCATTCTTGTCTCTTTCTGATGTTCACAAGGTATTTACTTCAGTGTTGATGACCTACACTTCACGGGTGCTGACTGTTCTAAAAAAGGAGATGGCGTGGGTGAGTCTGCTATCTTTCCTGTCCACGACATCACCCATACTCTACCCTCTCATGGTTCAATTTTTACTGCAGAATTAATGTCTATAACAATTGTAATTTTTCGAATTTTATTCCTTAGCCAAGGTTACTCTTATGTTATTTATTCGGATTCGCTCAGTGCCCTCCAGACGCTTAAAGCCTCATACTCTACAATTTCTGCGGAAGCTTCACTCTCACAAGAAACAAATTACACTCTGCTGGACCCCTCTCACGTAGGGATCACTGTCAACAAAACCTCTGACAGAGAGGTCAGAATTGCTTCCTACTCTTTCCGAAGCTGTTCTAGGTACATCCCAAATGCTAATCGACAAGGCTTCCCGTCTTACTTGCAGGAGTGTTGGGCGAGTGATCAGCGATGGACAAAGCTTATAAATATAAAGCAAAGCATTGGTGGGCGGACTTTCTCTCACCTAGGACGAAATCGTTGCAAGAGGTAAATCTCGCATGCCTCAGTATGACCACATCAACGTCCACTCACACAACGGTCAGCACACTCACGGCTCATACATGTCGGTACACGGCTGCCACAGGATGACCGAACAGAGTAGAGCCCAACAGAAGTAACTTGATTTGATGGTTTGTTTTTCATGTTACTTTTCAAATCCATTTGATGGTGTTCACTGGTCCACTTCAGGTGGTCACCATTTGGGAAGGAATTAAGTTCTGGTCCTTGAAAATATCACTTCATAGGGGATATTTTAATGTTGAAGAGGTGAGCCTGTCAACGATAAAGTGGCGTTTTCTTTCCCGGAAAGCTGCTTAGGATTCCTTCAGTGGTGCTAGCCGCCTCCTGCACCGGACGCCAAAACATTTTTATATATAATATTATATATATATAATATATATATATTATTTATATATAATAATATATATATATATATATATAATTATAATATAAATATAGTATATATATTATATATATATTATATATATATATTATATATATATATATATAATATATAATATAATATATAATTATATATATATAATTTATATATATATATATTATATATAAATATAATATATATATATAATTATATATATGATAATATATATTAATATATATTATATATATATATATAATATATATATATATATATATATTATAATATATAATATATAGTATAAGTGTATTATTAAATATTATAATATAAATTATATAATTCATATCCCCAGATTGGGGGTGAGGTGCGTAGTATACACCGGAACAAAAAAAAAAGAGTAGACAGACATAACGCAAATTCGACAAAGAAAGCCCCCCTCCCTTTATACCACCAGTTGGAGAAATCTTAGCATCAGAAAAAGTCACATTGAAGGCCTCTAGGTTATTTAACAAATAAATGTTCCTTATTGTTTGCTTTCATTTTGAATTTTCAGTTCTTCTTTATAGTTTTCTTTACGATCGTAATATATTATTTTTTTTCAGTATTTCTCACCACTATACTACTCACGGGCGAAGCCCTATTCACGGAGGGCGTGTTCCGTCTGCAGATAAAGCTCCACCTCTCGAGATCTGGAATCTTCTACATCTAACTATCGACCTGAAAACTTACGGCAGAACTCACAGTTTCACTTGGTTGAGAGACTGTAATCTTTCTTTACCCTTCTACTTCTAAGCAAGCTCTTGAAGTGAGGGAGATTATTCAGCAGTGAAACAACAGAAGATTGGTAAGAGCAACAATAATCTTTTTGGCTCCATCCCTAGGACTAAACTAGTTCTCAAAACCGAGACTGGCAGGAAAGAAGGAAGCACCGCAGCGAACTAGCCTTGTGGGGTTCCAATACCCAACAAAACTAACACAGTACATAAGATGTTGCGCTTAGCACAACTGACAGCACTGCCACCTTGTGCTACTCGGGCGTCGTAAAGGTGAGTGGTACGCGAGTGACAAAGTTCCCTCGAGCACCTGCCGTCGCGGTACCTATAGAAAAGAGATAGAGCACGAACATCGCGGCATCAAAGATAGAGAAGTCAAGTGAACTGGACCCCTTTGAACAGTCTTATATATATATAATATACCTTATTTTGAATTTTTTATATAATATTTACTTATATAATTATATATAATATATATATATATTATCATAATATATATATATATATTACTATAATTAATATATTACTTTAATTTATATATATATCACTTATATTATATATAGTATTATATATAATAAAGACTGTTATAATTTCTCAATTTAACAAATACTGTAGGGAGGTCTCTCTTAGGTAGGTGAACTTATTTCATAATGCTAATCATATAACAAACTGGAATATGGTTTGGGGTCTTATATCAATTAATCTCTATATTAAGTAGTGGGGAGAGGCCGAATCTATTTAGTATATCACATTGCGTTCTTCAACCATCTTTTTTCATGCTAATCCAACCGATCTTACAGAGCACCAGAATAGAACGCAATCCGTATGCGATATGCTCCTCTTACCTCATATGTTACTATAGGATTCTTGGTAATCTCACTTGGTGGAGTCGTCCTTATTGAGCTAAACCATATTCTCATTTCAATGGAAAATCTGTGCGGTATAATTCCTTCAGTGAATGAGAAAAAGTCTTAATACAGTAGACCTTAGCTCATCCATACTTTATCTACAGGATATTCATGTTCACCACTAGTCCTGTCTCCTGTGGATTCCTGTAATCCAGTTCGAGGTATAGAAACATTCACATAATAATTCACACCTTTAGGTATGACAATAATATCGGATATTGCCAAACAGGAAACATTCTTTTCAGTTGCAGGGGAATTTCAAAAATTCTATCTAATACCAATATTCAGGCCTAATATTTCCTGGTGGCGCTACCTATCATCAAGGATAATGTTAAATCTGACCACTTATGACATCTAGTTCCATGTCAGGTGAACAATCCAAATTCTAGGAACATACTGTCATAATTTTTAATAATACATTTTTCTCTCCAACGGTCAGATCCTACAGGAATTTTTTGATGGTATATACAAAATGGAAGATGGTGCAAATGATTAGATATATAGTACAGAACCAGTTTCTGAATGAACCGAAGTTTTTTATCTGTGGCAACTTTTTGAGCATGCGCGGTCGGATTGGGAGTTAGCACTTAGCGAGTTAGGCTTTAACGATATTTACGCGCTAACTGAGTAAATTGGGAATGAACTGCTAAATTGATCTAGGTAGAAGCAGGCTTAGACAGCTTTATCTGAGCGGCCTGAAAGTGGGAGCTGTAACCCTTAATCTTTTAGCCAGGTGGGATCCCATGCCCTGCCATCTTCATAAAAACTCTCAAAATCTTTAATCAGTCTCACTGCGATGGTGTTCTTCTCCTCTATATCCATTGGTTCGATCGTACTGTTCTCTGGCATTCAGTCTAAAGAGGACGTAGGCATGCAGGAAAAAGAAAGTATGAAAGACAAATGGGGATATGGAAAAAAATTCATCTTTCTCCGTATCACTCTTTGCTTAATTTTCATGATCGAGACCTCAGAAATTCGTTGCGGGAATGATCGTCACTCTCGACGAGACAAGAAGAAAAGCGAGTAGCTGGCATTATCAGGAAATAATAAAAAAGAAGTAGAATTAATAGGAAAAGACTGAAACTAGAGATACGGCAAGTAGGAGAATCCCATAATCCTTGGTTCTGCAGGAAATAATGTTTGGGATCAGTAATAAAGACTGCACTGAACAGAAGTAAGAGCAATGCTTACATATGGCCCTCTTATACACAGAAATAGTTACGCCAAAGACAAAACTATCTCCTATGAGACTGTCAAATAGTAACAAATTTACATGAGATGAACCCTTGATAATACTCCCTCTATTTATTCTAAACCGTTCTGAATGGACTATGTTGCTATTATTCTCTTGAGAGACAAAAAAAGAAGCTTAAAGGAGTAGATAGAACCATGAAGGAGACTAAACTTCATTATGAAAATGGTGAAACTACCTCTGAATATGGACAATCTCTTCGGCCTCCTATTTCTGTAGACTCACTGGATTGATCTGGCTATTTCCCCTCACGTTCCTCGCTCTCAGGTGGTCCTAAGTCCTTTGCCTGTGATTACAATTGATCGGAGTGGCATTGGTCATGAAATCTAATGAGCGTTGGAGGCGGGCTGGCCCCGGATAGCCGCACTAAAACCGAGATGAACCATCGTAGATTTTGAAGAGGAAAATGAATTAAGCTGGATAGGTGTCTTTCCGTGCTGTGGAGCCACAAATCATCACAACATCATATTTGTAAAAGGCGCAGTAGAAAATTCTGAATGGAGAAGAAGAATGTGGATAAGCAAATGACCTGCAAAAGAAGAACTAGAAGAATTATGATATCAACAGGACTCAATAAGAATTGGCAATCACTTACATTGCTCCAATAGGATACAAAAACGTACGTGAGACATTTCCCTCAGTGTTTAGAATAAAGGCTAGGCAAGGCAACTAAAATGTCCAAACGGGATTTCCGAAAACAAAGGACGGGCTCTGTATCCTTTCTAACTCAGCCCTAAACTAGCTCTCACTTCGTTCTATCTAAGATCTTTGAAACCACTTACTCCAATTTCCCCAGTAATCACCTAAAGAGTAACATAATGGATACAATTTCTGTAGACCGCACATCATAGAGTAGAGAAATACTTCATTCTGCACTAACACTTTTTCGATCGCACAGTACGCAGCTTTCGGGCTCAGAGTCTACGACGCACGAAAATATGCCTCTATTCCTAATTTACACCTACTGATTTAAATGTTTCACAGTCATTACAACCAGCCCCTTTAGCAATCTATGGGCGATGAAACGTTGCAGACGAGGTGCTGTAGGACAATGGCGAAGCTCAAAAGGGACAGAAGGCTTGACCTCTCAAAGGTTCAGCCTTGACCGGGTAATGGTGGACGCGTCGCAAACATGATGCCCCAGAAATCTCAATATAAGGTATTAAAATCAGAAGTGAAAACCAGTGTATATCACGAGGCTTTCTCTTCCTCTTCGTGGTCTTCTGCCTTACTAAATTGTCTTTGCATATAATTATTGTTCTAGTATTCATCAACTACATATTCATCGCTGAACATTACCAATGTCACGATCAGTCGCTACTATATACTTCTTCTTTTTCTGGGTCTTGAGAGGGTGTTCTACTTCTAATAAAAATTACTTTATTCCTAATTTAGTTCTCATTATTTTGGGGATATTACAATGTATCTTATCAAGGAAGAGGAAGGATAGTAAATACAGTTTCCCGGCAGTGTGATGTAGGTTCTCTAAGAAGTGCTCGTTAGATAGGGGAAAAAAGAACTAAGGAGACACGGAACTAACAGAAATCTAAAAAAAAGTAAAAGGAGGGGCATAAGTTATGAAGTGAAAGGGCTTTTTATATTTAAATAAGAATGGCATGCATGCCTATTGAGGGAATGGTGGGAGAACAGCCTGGGAGAGGGATTGCAAGGAGGGAAGAAGCGCTCGGCCATTAGAGAAAAGATGGGGACGTGGGAAGAACCCAAGTAAGAGTTGGAAGGACGGGCTCATTGCAGAAGACAACGGAATGCTTATGCATTCGATCCTAGCTGTGGAGAACGAAGAAAGAGAAGAAAAGGTCATCTTTGGAATGGATATAAGAGTGTAAAGAAGATATGGGATAAAGAAAAGATAAGAGCTAAGATTCTTGGACCTTTGACAAGTTTGCAACTTTCGGGGAGACATTGTTGTGAAAAGCTATTATTAGTAAAAATATAATTATATGATATGAATAATATAATATAAGGAAATCATCTGATCGACATCATTTGGAATTTCGGCAATTTCATGGTGGGATTATTAGGCATGACGATATTTACTAGAGGATATTTATCATTTTTATATAATTATTTATATTTATTAGTTGTATATATATTATATACTAAATTATACTGTATTATGTTACTATTGCTAGTTATAGTAAGGTAATATATATAATATGGATATACGTAGTGTATTATATATAGCATATAAAATTACATATAATAGAAGGACAACTATATATTTTATACCTATATCAATTTAATATATATTGTAATGTTTTACTTATATATTCATACTATGACTATCAAAAAGTAATAGGCTTATTGATTTCATTACAGTATATATAGATATATATACTAGTGACTATTCAATTACATATATAATATACTACTTAATGAATTAAAAAATGATTTCTAAAAGAGTATACATATATTATATTATGATATCTATATAATACTATCTAGAGGTATCTGAAAGTCTAATAGTACATTATTAGATATATTCAAGTTATAGCGCACATTTGCGTTATATTATAAAGTAGTATAATACATATAAATATTTTAATAATATGATTACTTTGAACTCGATATAGTTTTCTACATGAACGCTTTGTCACTGGCAAAAACTACCTTCCATTATAGCTGCAGTTTGATATAATGAAAAAATTAATCGGCCCCTTAATTGAGGCGTCGCCTTTTCAGTGATTGTACTAAGCCTTCCTGAACCGTTATCACTAGATAAAGGGTATTTGGGTATTGTATCAAATAGCGTTTCTTTTAGTGTTCGTGATCATGATAGCTTTTGGTATTTCCTCCAATTCATAGGAACTAGTATGCGGGTGTAAGGGTCGTAAAACTAAACTAAACGCAAAATTAATTAGCTTTTCTTTGTTAAAATCTAAAGAAACTAGTAATTGTTTTTTCGTACAAGATATACAAAGCTTCGATTTAGCTTTAGGTGTCTACATCAAGAAATCCTTTGCACTCAATAGAAAATAGGAGTTCCCAAGAAAATTGCTTGGTGAATCGTAATAAACGGCCCTTCAAAAAAGATGCCAAATAGCATGAACTGGAATTATATCGCAGTTTATGAAAAGTTTAGTGCGAATGAAATTTTTTTGATCTATGAAATTATCAACTGGCACAATTACCACGACTAACTAGCGAGACGAACATTATTCGATGCAATATGGGAGGTTTTTTACTCAAATTTTTTTGCCGATAAAAAGGTCCGGATTTGTGGTACATAGGGAATTCTAACGTCAGTGTATATAATCCCACTGGTGGGGTATTCTGAGGGA
Organism: Trachelipus rathkii; assembly: GCA_015478945.1. NCBI lineage: Eukaryota > Metazoa > Arthropoda > Malacostraca > Isopoda > Trachelipodidae > Trachelipus > Trachelipus rathkii. The sequence goes on along the minus strand of JABUQX010079333.1, from coordinate 45,371 downwards.
TCTCAAGAATTTATTTTTTCATTATTTATTATATGAATACCAGATCCCTACACTACCATCATCAGCAACAGTAGAAAGACTCTTCAGTTTTTGGATAAGGTTTATATAATCCTATTCTTCCCTAAAAGAGGCAAGAAATGTCAGATGAAAAATGTTGTATCCGGTTTTTGATTATTTTTAAAGGAAATTCAGCGTATAAAAAATCCAGTTTCTACTTCCTTTTAAATATTCCCATTTTATTGCTTTGCTACAATGTTAAAAACGGACTGAAATATATATATACTTATTATATATTGAATATTATATATATATATATATATACTATTATATCGATTATTAATATATATATTATTTATAATATTATATATTATATATATGTTATATAATATTATATATATATATATATTATATAGTTATATATATATATATTAATAAATACTATATATAGTATTAGTATATATATTATAACGTTATATTTATAATCTTTCTAGTTTCCATCTCCGACTATTTGTATCGATCGATACATTTGTATCGGTTATCGGTATCGTTTAGACAATTCCTAAATGTATCGAGTATCGGTATTCGCTTAAAGATAAATTTTTTGTGTATCGCTGTTCGGTTAATCGCTTAAGCAAATTTTTTGTTATCAGACATGCCCATCACCTGTTATATCAGAGCACGTTTACAAATTCATTCCATCCTTTCCACTCACATTCGGAATCTTCTGCAAATTATTTAAATTGTTCAACAGATTTAATATTATTGTAATTTTACATAACAATAATATATAGTATAAAAATTGTAGTGCTAATGAGATTCAACATTATAATATTTTATCTACATTAAAATATAAGTATGAAATTGTATTATTAGTATATATATATATAATCAATAATATATATATAATAATATATAGAAATATATTTATATACTATATATAATATTTATATTAATATATATAATATATATATATATAGATATATATATATATATATATATATATGATGATATATATTATATTTATATTAGGCATTATTAAAATAACTATCAATTTATTATTTACAAGTGTTTGTAACTTTTTAAATTTTAGGTTTGAGGTTACATTTAGGGTTAAGGTCTTGGTTAGTTAAGTTTTAGGTTTAAGGTTTAAGGTTTAAGGTTAGGGTTTAGATTAAGGTTAGGTTTAGGTTTAGGTTACCCCCAAATCTTTAATGTATTTAATCCCTAAAATTTATTAAAAAACGATACCATTAAATTTTGCTACGACTAATAAGAGCATATCTCGGACGGGTCCACCACTCTTATTAAATAGCCATATATTATATAGTTATTATAATAGTATATATATTATATATGTTATATATTTAATTATCTATATATTATTATATTTATTAATTATATATATTATATATATATTTTATATATATATATAATAATACTTATAATTTTAGTAATAAATATATATATTAAATTTCTGAAAGAGTGTGCCTATATATATATATTATATATAATATATATATTAATATATTATATATATATGCTATTACTATTATATATTTATATATATTATTATATATATATTATTATAATATATATATTATATTATATATATATTTATATATATATATTAATATATATATATAATTTAAATACTATATAAATAAGAAATATTATAATAATAATAATTATAAATATATATATATATATATATATATAATATATATATATTTTAAATAATATTATATATATAATATATATATAATTATATATATTATATTATATATATATTTTCAATAAAGAACTTTTTACATTCGTTTTTTAATAAGGTTTCCATTTCAGTTTCCCCTTTGCTTTTTGACTGAGGGTGAAATTCAAAATATATTCTCATTGCCGACTTCTGTTGCTGTTAAAGCACAAGACTGTAATTAGCGATCCTTCTCCAACCTATTCCCGTAACATACATATTTCCAGACGCCTTAATGTTTTGAAAAGGTCTTTTCCTACTGGTATTGCAGTGGAATAAGGCCCCAATAATTGCTAAAGATATTCAGGAAGAGTAGCCAATGTTAGGATAAACCTCTTCCTTTAGTTCAACAACTTGCCAAAGTAACCCCGAAATCTGCATTTTTTTGGTTTTTTTCATTTTCCTAGCCAGCCCTTTTTACGCCTGCAAAGAGGACCCACCCTCTCCTTTTTTAGTGTCTCCTCTTTGAGGTCTGGAGCGTCGTCTTTTATAAAAGCAGGATGCTTTTTTCAATTTATACTTAATTCTTATAAGGTACATTGCATTTTCTGGTAAAATATACTGAAGTGCAAATGACTAGTTGGTTATCATGCGAAAGAGAAATTCGATCCAGTCACGAAAGAAATGCAGATTCATCATAAACGGAATTAAAAAACTGAGATGCGGTACATATGATTCGGAAATCTGATGTAGGCAACAATTTTAACAACGATGTTTCTGGAACTTCCGTAGGTGTCTTGGAAATTGTTAATTTTCAATACCTAAGCTTGTCCGCATAATATTTTTTTAGCTTGTTGTGAATAATGGTTTTTTTTAAACCTCTGTGTCTCATTTTGTCCCTGCATTTTCTTCCGCAGAAGTTGAAATCAATGTCTTTTCACTAAGTTTTATTGACTTGACAATGTCCCACATCGTCACAACTCTGTAACTGTTTTTGACAATGTGTTGTTGTTTTTTTTTCAAGAAATTTACTTTAAATCGAATAATGTTCATTATAAAATCAAACTGATAGTATTTTTATACGAATAAGCTTTTGTGGTATGATCCACCAGGCAATCCCTTGTTATTTCCTTACAATGACGGCAAAGTAATTAGCTTTCAAAGATCCTCTTTAACAAAAGGGAAACAGCCTTCAAATATGGCGTTCCACACCATCTGGTCTCGCACATTTTTTTGATCTTCTTTTGTGTTATTTTGGTTGCTAGACAATCATATAGATTTAAAAACTTCCAGAAGTTTTTGTTAACTATAATGCGATCAAAAAAAGGTTTGCATTTCAATGGGCAGATTATAAAAAGTTATTATTTCGTTTCGAATTCACCTGAATTTTCTTTTTTTTAAGAAGAGTCCCTGAGAGACCAGGATTTTGAACATTGTTCGCTATAAATGTGTTGCAAAGACGCCTTCTAGGATTACTCCCAATTTCCCGATAACAAGATTTCACTCCTCGGAATTCGCCTCTCATCGGAAGAGGCTTTTCCATCATATCCTTAGCTTTCTCCTTCAGTTTTTCGAGTTTAAACAAGATAACGGGTCTCTCCCAAAATTACTTTGGCCAAATGCTATTCCCTGAGATTCAAATAAACCGCGGAAGCAAACTGGATAAAAAATCCCTTCTCGTAAAAGTAAAAGGAGTATCACCTTAAATCACCCACAATCGCGTACCTTCACACAAAGGTGAAAACTGCTTTCTGTCTTGGGAATAATCTTTTGTTTCCATCAGCTAATGCTTAAAAAAAAAATTTTTTTTTTTTTTTTTTAATTAACTTTTTCTTCCATAATCTTTCTTTGTATAAGCCTGACTAAATTGACTGTAAATGATTTCCGTTCTGGTATCATCGGACTCGTTATACATTTAAATTTTTTGGAGATAAGTAAGCTGGTTTCTTCAAACTGGTCAAAAAAAATGTGACACATCCTGTCTGACATCTCAAAATTTCGTCATTTTTTCTAAAATGAAATAAATATTTCAATACGTTTCCCGAGTTCCAACTTGACAGCCCCTTAATGCCAGCGCTTGTGCGCCACATTAACGTAATAGTTTCTCAAATTTTTGGCTACTAAGTTTTTCTTCTATTTTCCTTCACAATTCTTCTAATTTTTTGAGTGTCCCCAGTTGTTTTGTCTATGCCCCTTTCTCGAATTTTTTTTCTGAAATAAGGAAAGCCTTCAATATTATCTTATATATATATTATATTTACTATATATATTTTATATATATTTGATATATTATATTATATATATATATATTAAATTATATTATAAATTAAAAAATATATTATTATTATATATATATATGTTTGTAAGTTTTTTCTGCCTGAAAAATTTCACTGCCGAAAATTTCGGGGGGGGCTCAGCCCCCTCAGCCCCCCCTGGCTACGCCCCTTGGTAATATATATATATATATATATTATTATATATATAATATATATATATAATATATATATATATATATATATAATATATAATATATAGTATATATATATTATATATATTATATATATTATGTAAAAAACTAAACAAATTTATTTCCTTAGATTTTAACTGGAACTTTTACTGTTATTTATTTTTAAGGAAGTATAATTTATGTATAAAATAAATTATTTTAGAAATTTTGGGAAATTTTAAAGATCAAAACAACTTTTTTATACAAATCAACAGGCTTTGAAATTGTTTGAAATTCCTAAATATTTATTAATTTTAATTAATTTATTTATTATTATTATTATTAAAATTATTATTTTATTATTATTTATTATTATTATTATTATTTATATTATTATTATTATTTATTAATTTTATTTATATAATTATTATATTATTATTATTTATTTATTATTATTATTAATTAATTTTATTTATTTTATTTTATTATATTATTTTTATTAATTATTTATATTTATTATTTAATTATTATTATATTTTTGTTATTGATTATTATTATTATTATATTTACTTAATTATTATTATTATTATTGATTATTTAATATCGCGAACCGAAATAAATTTCTTTTTAACATCATTATTATTATTAATTATATGCCGCGAGTCTCCTCCAACATTATTATTATCTAGACCGAAAACCCAACTGACAACATAAGTTTTATATATATTCACTTGAGGCTTAGGCACAGTGGAGCTAAGACGGCGAAAGTCTTTAACTCAGCCCGATAGTGGGGATCGTATCCTCGGCGCCGACCAACAACTCAATCGTATCCCAGAATAATGAAAATAATTTTTTGTTATGAAGGCGGGCGTCGAATCGTAGCCGAGCCGTTTCACACGTCCAGAGTATTCGAGCCGCGAGATGAGAGAGAGAGGCTCCGGGGCGGTCGAGGCGGGTACGGAGTGAGCCAGGGCCAAAAACGCGGGTCCGGCGGTCCCCCGCAGGGGACACCCCGGGAATGCGCGGGATAAACCCGAACTTAAGTAACGCGGTCTTTTTAATCCACTTCCAGTGTAACTTCATCACCTTCCAAGTGTTACTTAAAAGCGGAGCAAATGTGCGGGGTATGCGGTGGTTCTAAGTAGCTCATGAAAGTAAGCTTGGGATCATGAAAAGTAGTTAACTTCGTGTAAGTAAGAAGCTCGTGTAAAGTGAGTAATCCATGGTGCGCCGGCTACGCCGCGGCACAATCGGGCTTTAGTAAGAATTCGTGCTAAGTTAAGAAACCAAACATTGTTTGGGTGGTGGTGGTGTGTGTTGGCTGTTTGTGTGCTCACAGCACCTACATGGAAATATTACGCCTTCCAGGGGGGGAAGCCGACCCCACAGGGGTTAGAAAACGGCCCGGGTTAACAATGAAATGGTACACCAAAAGATAGCCCACCGCTTGGGGGAAACCCCTGCTAACATTCTGTCTAAACGGCGGACCGCTGTTTTTTGTTCGATGAATTCGAGTCCTTGGCGAGTGGAAATTTATGACTTCGTCATTATTTTATGCCAATTTTGCCGCAACAAGCATGTTGTGACCCATTTTTAAGGCGTCCTTGACTTTGGTTTGGTTTTGCTCTGTAACCCGGAGCACAAAGGCAGGAATGCCATGTTAGCCATACGACAAGGTGTTTTCCAACCACCCTCCTGTCGAGTTTTTAAATAAAGTTTACGAGTTTTCGAAAGCAGTTAATATTGGAGCACGTACAATTTGAAAACTGTTTCGAATATTGCAAAAAATTCGAGAAAACTAAACGAGTGGCATTCATTGGGAAAAGCTTTCTGCGATTGGCTAACGGCATACCGCTGTTGTGATGGTTCGAGTCCTGGCGCGAGTGGAAATTTTTTCTTCGTCTTATTATTTGCCAAATTTGTCGCAACAGGCCATGTTTGTGGCCCATTTTTCGGCGTATCTTCTGACAATTCTAGTTGGATACTCTGTAACCGGGAACAACAATGCAGAATGCCCAAATGTAGCCCCCAGCAGGGTGTTTCCAACCACCCTCTTTAGGTCGATTTAATACAGTTACTAATTCAAAGGCAGTGATAAATCGGAGCAGCGAGGAATGTAGAAAACTTGTTCTGATATGCCCTTCTTTTTTTTGGGAAGGTGGAACCTTCGGAAAACTCGTGGGGTAGAAGCCTTTTTTTGTACATTGTCTAACGGCGATGGGGTGTTTTCCGATGGTTTTCGAATCATGCTAACTTTTTAATATTAAACTCATTGTCCTTATTATTGCAAAATTTGCGCGCAACAAGGCATGGATGGTTTTGAACATTTTTGGCGGGATTTTTGCTTTGGTTGGTTGGATTCTCTGTACCCAGGGTTTGTGGAGTTCCCCGGAGTCCCGGAGTTTGGAGTCCGGGGCGTCCCTGGTTACGTTTTTGAGGAAGGGGGATGGAGTTTGGAACAAGTCGTATTTTGAAAAGGGTTGGAGTGGGAGTCGAGTCGGAGTCCAGTACATTTTTTGTAAGAGGGTGGGAGTCGGAGTCCTGGATCGAGTCGGGAGTCGGCAGCGCTCGGTAATTTTTCAAGAGGGTCGGAGTCGGAGTAACTTTTAAGATACGTACGAGTTGGAATCAAGAAAATTTTGAGCTTACACAAAGTTTAATGCAAAGAAATGTGACTTGGTGGAGTTGCACCTTTACATCGATTTCAAAAAGTTCATCCACTTGCGACTTCAATCACAAAGCATGCCAATTTGCCAAACATTTTCGAAGTTTTTTTTTAACCTGCACTTTTTTTTTCAATTTTGGATTCTTCATATTCCCTTAATGAACTTCAACCTTTCAACCTTTAAATAAATCCATCTTATATTTAAGAAGTTCTGTAGAGCTGCAAAAATAAAAAAATCTAAGGTACGAAGAGAAAATTTCCTCTATTTGGCCAATTGGTTATTTCTATCTATCTTCTTGCTGGTTTTAATAATTATTTGCCCTAGTCTACAGGGTAAGCTTAAATGAATCACACAAAACAGCATATCTGGCTTTGGGCAACGTTGGACATTTGTATTAAAGGTTTTGCAAGAAGTGGTGTGAATATCGGAAAAACGATCTTCCTGTTTTTTTAGAAGAGTAACTTCCTGAACCTTCTTCAGTCAATTTTTGGTTGATTCGGATTGATTCAGAAGACTTGAGTATGAGAAATGCTTCTAGATTTTATTGAAATTTTTTAGTCGAAAGCCTTCGACTGGTTCAAGAAAAAGGGTCAAGGTTTTTTCCTCATCCTTGTACAATATTCCATAACTTTTAAAAAATTTCTCTGCTGGCAAGAAAAAGTTTAAAAAATTTGACATAACTTAGAACGCCTTTTAAAAAATTAGAAGAGGCCAATCGATAAGCTATCCAACAAATTGTACAAGAAGCCTCCCAATTTGGCCTGTTTACTCGATCTTACATTCCAAAGGAAAGTTAGAGTTGGAACGGCTTTTTTCTGCTTCTTAAAGCATTATAACATCGACCTAAGAGGAAAAATTGAAAGGAGAACCTTGGCAAGAATGCTATTCTATTTTAACATGAAACTAATTCATGTCATTTGAAACGTAGAATGATAGATTGCTAAGTTCATGTAGGCAAGTTTTTATATATATTGATTATATAATTATATATTTAGTATATATTATATTTATATCATATTATATATTATAATTATATTATATTTTATATAATATATTATATATATAATATAATTTATTTTTATATATATACTATATAGTATATATATATAATAATCTATATATATATATTTTAACTTATATATAATAAATATATTATTATATACTTATATATATATAATTATATTATATATATTATATATATATATATTACTATATATTATACTTTATATTTATATATATTATATTATATATTATATATATATATACTATAATATTATAAATAAAAGCCCATCTGCCACCTGAGCTTCAAATTATTGGGAATATTCCTTTGGGGCGGACCACAAAAAACATCTTAAAGTAATTTCACATCCGTTCCATACGCCAGATCTTAGCATTCCCCTCGCGATTTCTACCTTCTTTTTTTCCCTAGAGCTTGAAAATGAAGGTTGTGGGTCCATCTTTTGGTACGACTGGAAACATAAAAAATACTGTAAAAGTGAACTAAACACCTTCTGGAAAAATGACTTTCCCGGGTACTGCTAGAACAATGGCGAAGAAACATTTGGGAACCGCTGTTAAACCTCGCAAGGGTACATACTTTTTATTTGAAGGAGATTAACTTGTAATTTCCGGCAAGTTCCAATATAATTAAATGCGCAATCTTTCCTGGATTCAGCTTTGGGACAATAATAATTTATATTTATATACTATATATATTATATTATATATTAATTATATACTATATTATATATTATATATATATTATTATATATATATATAATTAATATATATATATATATTACTACTATTATTATTTAGTATAATATATATAGTGTATTTATATATAACTAATTTATATATAATATATTATTATAATATATATATATATATTATATTATATATATATATATATATTATACTATTATATTATATATAATATATATTAATATTTATATATTATTAATAGTATATATATATATATTAATCCTATAATATATTAAAATATATATGTATATATTTATATATAGCTTAAATATTAATAAATATTATGTATATTTATATATATATAGTATATTATAGAAATATATATATAAATATATTAATATAATATATATAGGTAAGACTTTACATTATATACTTAATAGTAATATATATTAATTATATTATATTATATTAATTTAAAGTTCCAGGGGGGCTTAAATGTAAGTTTTCTTTTCTAAGTTTGCAGATGTACCAAAGTGGCTTTCTTTAGTACAGAATTAATGTGGGATCTATATTAAAGGTTTTCAACCATGACTTGAATAAACTTCTTAGTCAAACAATAAGTTGAAAACATAAAATTTTTAAATTTAATAGTAAAAGTGAAGGTTTTTCCCTTTTCATTTATAGGTAACCTCAAATAAAAAGAATTTTTAACTCCGATAATTGATTGGGGATTGGCTTTTGGGTCCTGCTGGACCCAATAAAAAAAAAAAAAGTTTTAGAAAATTCGGTGATATGTCTGAGGGGATAAAAGAATCCGTCAAAATTATTTTGGAAGCAAGGAATAAGTTAATAACGATGTTAGTATAAATAAAGTTCCCGCATATGGTTTTACAAAAACTAAACAAAGGTTATAGTAGCCTTTTTGTTATAATAAGCTTTATTTTCTAGTTCCAGTATTAGAGGTTATATGCGCAAAACCAGAGTTTTGGGCGCCCCCATTATTTTAAGAAGAAACCTAGGTTACTGTTTGAAGAAGTGGTGTTAAAGTAATAGTGCACAAGATGATATTCCTGGCTTTGAGGGTAAGAGCTCTCAGCGAGAATTAAGAAGGAGTTAGGAAAAAAGCTTTTTCCCTTTAGAAAAGAACGCATTTTTCATTTCCCGTTGTTTTTATGTAGCTCACATGGACCCGCTCTATGTTAATTCAAAGTTTTGCAATATTTTATCAATCAAACAACCGAAAGCTGGGAATGATGTTTTTCCAAACAGGCATTGATTTTTTTGAAAAATGCAATGATGCTGATACGTAGTTTTATCACCTTTAGAATGATGGCGATCCAAACTGTCGTTTTAGAGGGTCAGAAAACTTACAAAATTAAGCTAAAATTAAGAAATATTAATGTCCCCCTTTAAGGGGGGCTGGTGAAAATTGGGGATCCAGCCCGAAGCTCTATAATATCTTCGAACCCTCCTTTTTAATTTGAAGTTTTAATATTATATTATATATATAATTATATTATATTATATATATTATATATAATATAATTATTATATAATAATATTATATATATTTATATATATATATATATATATAATATATATATAATTATATCTTATATATATATATATTATAATATACCTATATATTATATATATTATATACTGTCATATATATATATATATATATTATATATTATATATTTATATTATATTATTATTATATATATATATATTATATATATATATATATATATATATATACTAATATATATACATTATATTATAATTATTATATATATTATTCTTATATTAGTATTATATTATAATATATTATCATTATCTATATTATAAGTAAAGAAAAAATTCTTTGGAATTAATTTCAATTATATATACTATTATATATTTAATATATTATCATATATATTAATATTATATATATTATTATATATTATAATGTATATTATATTAATATATAAATATAATATTAATATATATAGTATAATATATATATATATCATTATCATCACCCACCCTTCTCTCCCCAAACTGGGGCGGAGTAGGTTGCGTAGCATGCACTGCGAAACAGAAAGAAAAGTAAGTAGAATAATATGACCGAAAGTTGAAAAGAAATTCCAGCCTTACCGCCCCTTTATACTTTTAGATGAAGAAACTCGTCGCAGTAAAAAGGAAATCCACACTTAAGAGCTTTCACGGCCCCCCACAATGGCCCATCGTCCCGCCAATGTAGGGTTTTTTATCCCTTTTAACCCAGGGGGTGGGCCAACACCATTACCCCCTTAACACAAAACCACCGCCCTTCACTCCTATTAGGCACCCTTTCTTCTCACCTCCTGCTAAAACCTCCAGATTTCTCATCCTTTCCCAAGGAATCCTTTTTTGGCCTCGATCACCTCCTTTAATTCACTCGGTCTCACCCAAGCCGGTCGATTACAGCATATCAACGCACATACTCCGCCGTTTAACCAACCAACTATCATCAATCCTTTTCCACATGGTCAAACCATATCAATGTATTTTTGCAAATGTTCCTTCTCATCTTATCCTTTTCTTCAACACCACCCTTTCTTCTAATACTGTGTCCATTTTCTCCATTTCATCAATTCCCTTCTCACACTAACACGCCCCTTTAAGATGTTTCCCCATTCTGGACACCAAATTGTACTTTTAGTCTATACCTCTTTTCTAGACGCCCATAGTCCCCTCACTAAATAATACATTAACCATTGCATATATACTCTTTGCTCCATATATATTATTATATATAATATAGTATATCATATAATATATAAATATACTATATACTATATATAATATATATTATTATATATATTATTATATTATAATATATAAGATATTATATATATATAGTATATATATATATATATATATATAAATATATATATATATATATTATTTTATATAGTTATTATATATTAGATATATATATATTATATATATATTATATATATATATACTATATAATATAATATAATTATAATTTTTTCAGAGGGTGGAGAAACGCGAAGTTTTCGCGGAGTCGGCAATTTTCAAAAAAGGGTGGAGTCGGAAATTTTGAAGTCGGAGCCGGTAATTTTCAAAAGGGTGGAGAAGGTCCGGAAGTCGAGTCGGAAATTTGAGTGTCTGAGGACTTATCGAACCGAATTCTCACAAACCTGCCCCCTCTGGTTACAAGGAACACCCAAGCAGAAATGCCAGGTTAGCCCCAGGCTAGGTGATTTCCAACCCACCCTGCCTGTCCGATTTAAATGGTAACTGTGTTTTTATACATTTAGAATCGCAACCTTATAGACACCAAAATGCCTGTTTTCACGCAGATTGCTTCTTTTTCTGGGAAGGCGGATTATTACATTTTAAATATTATTTTATTTTTCTATTACAATGCAACATTCATTGTAGATAGACCTTTAATGTGCCTCTTGTGAGAAAACTATTTTTTTAACTTGTTTTATTTCGAGTGACTAAAAATTAGGTCTTAGCATTTATGCTATTCCATTTTTGCCTTATTAGCATTTTGAAAATCTGTGCTTCTTTCCCACGTGGGTAATCGGCTTTTGAGAAGGTTTTGACGTTATGGATAAATCTTATAACTTTGAAAGGATATAATTTAATTAGCTATTTTCAATAGATAGTAATTTACGTGATAATTTTACTAGATAAATTAACTAGATGATTTTATTTTCTTGGTATTTACACGGCCCATATATATATCTATATTATATAATATTAGTTTATATATATATAATATATATATATTTATATAAGTTATATATATATATTTATTATTATTATATAATATATACTTTTATATTATATTATATATTTATATATATTATATAATAATCTATTATTATATATATTAAAATATATATAAACAAAATATATAATAACTAATATATTTATAATTTTACTAAATAATTATATATATAATATATATTTATTTATTATTATATAATATATATATATTATATATTTATATATTAGTAACTATATATTATATTATATAGGTATTATATATTATATATGTATATATATATATATATTATAATATTAATATATATATATTATATATATGTTATATATAATATATATATATTATTATATTATATATATATAGTATTACTATATAATAATTATAGTATATATATATTTATTCCCCACCGCAAACCGTAAATAATATTTATTTTTATTCAGACTTTATTTCAATTTGAAAATTGATTGAGCAAAACTTCTTTTTGGTAAATATATTTTTTACCTAAAAAAATTAATTTTCTTAACAAAATTTTATACCCAAAATCTAACTCCCGGCTTCGGCTGCCGGCTTTCGGGCCTCCGGCTCCGGCCCTTCCGGCTCCGGCCCTCCGATTAGGCGTTCTGCTCTATATTTTAAAATTGTTTCCCTAAAAATAAGTTATTTTTACCTGTTAATAATTTTTTTTTAAATTAAAAAATAACTTTATCTAAAAAAATTTCACTTCTCGCCTCCCTCTCCATTTACAGATATGGGGTCAGTTGAGGGATTTGCCAACTATTTTGCGACATGTTTGGGCTCGCTTCCCTTCTGAAACAATATTTTTTTCATCCTAAAAAGTATTTAATGAAAAAAATTTCTAACTCAGGAAAGGACATCCGGCAAAAGGATCGGGGTTTTTCCATTATTTCGACCCTTCTCGGCTTCGGTTACCGGAATCCGACTTAATGTACCTACACTATTTTGGAAAATTGGTATTCAGACACCCATTTTTTGGCAAATGAAATTTTCCCCCACCAAAAATTTATTCTTAAAATAAAAATTTATACCCAGGAATCCGGATCCCGGAAATCCAGATCCAGAAACTCCCGGAATCCGAACTAAAAAGTTATTTCCCTGCAGTATTTGACACTGTGTAAGCCGTCCCTGGATAGACTTTTTCACCTTCTAAAAATAAAACATTTTTTTTTGAAAAAATTCTAAATACTCCAGCTTTATCCGGCTGGCTTTGGCCTTTCCTGCTCCCGGTTCTCCACTACGCGCACTTCCGGCTTTTGGCCTTCCGGATCCCAGCTGAAGATTTCTCACTGTACACTATTTTGAAAAATTTGTTTTTTCATTACAAAAAAAATCTTCCATAAAATTTTTTTCACCTAAAAATATGTTCTGAAAAAATTTCATACCACGAGGATTCCGCTTTTCCGACTTCTCGACTTCCCGTCTAAGGAAAATTAATGTTTTCCCTTATGTGTATAATAATTTTTAAGCACGTCTTTTTTTATTGACAATGAATTTTTTACCTAAAAAAATATTTTCTTCGAAAAAAATTTATACCCAAGGATCCGGCTTAAGCGATCCCGGCTTCCTTATGATCCGACCTTTCGGCTCACGATATTCGAACTACATGTTTTATCTTATCGCCTATTTTTAAAAATTGTTCAGCACGTCCTTTTATCCAATAAATTTTTTTTCATCTTAAATAAATATTTCCCGATAAAAAAAATATCAATAAGCAGATCGAACTCGGATCCGCCCTTCCTGGAGTACGGTCCAGATACGCCTTCGCTCCCGGGAATCGACTAATGTTTCTCACTAATTTTTTGAAAAATTGTTCAGCACACTTCTTCTGGAGATAAATTTTTTCAGTAGAAAATATTTTTTCTTGAAAGAATATTCATACCCAGGAGGATTCCAATCCGGCCTCTGACTTTCAGCCTTCGGCTCCGTGATCCCGGACTAGTTTCCTGGCCACTTAATTTGAAAATTGTTACACGGCAACGTCACTTCCTTGAACAATAATTTTTTTCCTAAAAAATATTTCACTCGAAAAAGCTTTTACCCATATTCCAGCTTCGGATAGGCTCCGGATACGCACCTTTGCGGCCATTTCTCCGCTTCCGGATCCGAACTATGTTCTTCTAGACTAATTTGGAACATTGTTTTTCAGCGATCGTCTTCTTGAATTAAATTTTTCACCTCAAAAAAATATTTTTTTGAAGAAAATTTTCATACCAGGATCCGGATCCGGCATCCCGGATCCTCGGCTTTTCCGACTTCAGCGTTTCGGCTCCGGATAAACTAAAGTTTCCTGCACTTTTTGAAAATTGTTTTTTGCACGTCTTTCTGGCAATAAATCTTTTTTAATCAAAATATTTTTTTCCGAAAAAAAATTTCATGCCGGAATCGGTAAGGAAATCCGGTCTCCGGATACGATTTCCGGTTTAGGTTTTCGGAATCCGACTAAATGGTTTTCTTACAGCTATTTTGAAATCATTGCTCAGCACGGGTCCCCTTCTTGAAATAAACTTCTTTAACCTAAAAAATTTATTTTTCCTGAAGAATTTCATTGAGGCCAAGGGAAGCCAACTTATCCTCTTCAATCTCGCGCTTTTTTGATCCACTAAGGTTTTTTCTGCCAACTAATTTTGAAGAATTGTTTTTTGGCAGGCAAACGTCTTTCTGGACAAGAAATTGTTTTCATCAAAAAAAAAAATTTCCCGAAAAAAATTCTATCCAAACATCCGGCTTCTATATACTAAGAATTAAACAATGTTTCTAGAACTTTATTTTAAACTATACCTAGTGGTTATCTTCTTTCTAATACTTTTTTACCTCACAAAAATATTTTTCTTGAAAGAATTCCATTTTACCGTGATCCGGATCCCCGGATTTTGGGCTTCAGACATTCAAGCTTCGGCCTCCGGGACTTTCGACTACAGGTTCTTTTCTGCAACTAATTTGTTTTGAAAATATTGTTTCGGCACTCCTTTCTGCCCAATAAATTTTTTTTAAACCAAAAAAATATTTATTCTGCAAAAAAATTCATCACCCAGGATTCCGGAACTCGCGATCCGACCTATCGGCTTCCGGCCCTCCGGGATCCGACTAATGTTCTCTACACATATCTTTGAACATTGTTCAGCACGTCCTCTTTTCTTGAATTAAATTTTTTTCACCTAAAATAATATTTTCTGAAGAAAAATTTCCATACCCACCAGAGATCCCGGGCATTCCGGAATCGGAATCCGACTTCCAGACTTCGGTTCCCCGGATTCCGAACCCTAAGGTTTCTGCACTACTCTTAAAAATTGGTTCGGCACGTCCTTTTCTGACAGGTGGAATTTTCCACCAAAAAAATTTATATTTCCCGGAAAAAAATTCATACCCAGGACGTTAGGCCTCCGGATCACCGGCTAATCCCGGATCCCGACTAAATGTTTTCTAGACTACTTTGAACTTGTTCAACACGGTCTTTTCTTGAAAGATAATTTTTCCACCTCAAGGAAAAATAATCTTTCTTCTGAAGAAAATTCCAATCCCAAGGATGTCCGGCTCCGGCCTTCCGACTTCAGCTTTCGGTTATCCCGGATTCGACTACAGGTTTTCTGCACTAATTTCTTGAAAAATTGTTTTCGCCACGTCTTCTTGAACGATAACTAAACTTTTTCAACCAAAAAAAATTTTCCCGAAAAAAATTTCATACCCATGATCCGAAGTCCGGATCCGGATTAGGGCTCGGATACGACACTTTTCGGGCTTCGGCTTCCTTTATCGACTAATATTTTACCTATTCTGAACATTGCTCCAGCACGTTTTTCTTGGGAAATAAATTTTTCACCTAAAAAAATAATTTTTCTGATAAGAAAAAATTATAACCCAGCGATCCCGGAATCCGGTTCCGCCCCTTTCTGACTTCGGCCTTGGCTTTCCGGATCCGGTCTTAAAAAGGTTTCTGCACTTATTTTGAAATGTTCGACACGTCTTTTTCTGACAATAAATTTTTCCACCAAAAAAAATATTTCCCCGAAAAATTCCATACCCAGGTCGGACCCGGCCTCCGGATCCGGGCTTTCCGGATCCGGTTATGACTTTGGCTTCTTTGGTTTCCGATCCGACTAAGGTTTCTGCACTTATTTGAAAATTGTTTCAGCACGTCTTCTGGCAAATAAATTTTTCATCACCATTTTAACAAAATATTTTTTTGAAAAATTTCATACTCTGGCTCCGGGTTCCGGCTCCGGCTCCCGGCTTCGGCTCGACACGGCTTCTGGCACCTTTTCCGACTCACTCCGGCGCTCCAGGCTCGGATTCGAACCTAAGGAATTTCCTGCACACTTTGAAAAATTGTTTAGTAGTTTTTCTTGGCAATACAATTTGTGGTGTCATCTAAAAAAATTCATTTCTTGAAAAAATTTTAATACCCAGGTGAAGCTGGCTACCGGCAACCGGCACAGCACCAGCAAACCGGGGCTTTTCCGGCTTCCGGCTCGGCTTCGGCCCCGGCTCCCCTGCCCTCTGACTTCCAATTATTTGACTGAGGTAAAAAAATTCGAAAGATGGGTGGGAGGTTGAGAAATATGAAAAAAAAAAAAAATAGATTTTTTCTATAATTATAAATAAAAACTTTCTTTTTTTAACCTAACAGCCAACCTGGAATTTCAAAATCTTTTTTGATGGAAATTGAAAAATTTTTTAGTTTCGACACCTAATAATAAATACAAATTTTTTTCAGTATTAACTAATTCATTTTAGCATTATTTTTAAAAAAGAAGTCACCAGGCATCTTTTTTTTTACCAAAATTTTTTTTCTAATAATTTATATCAAAGAAAGAAAAACAATTGTGAAAATTTTTGCAATTTTTTGACTTCAAAAAAGTAAAGGGGAGGTACCCCCGAGGAATATAAGATTTCCCCTTAAGCCCCTTGGGGGGAAGCTCGAAAAATAAGTTTACTGATCCAT
This sequence comes from Trachelipus rathkii, assembly GCA_015478945.1. Classification (NCBI taxonomy): domain Eukaryota; kingdom Metazoa; phylum Arthropoda; class Malacostraca; order Isopoda; family Trachelipodidae; genus Trachelipus; species Trachelipus rathkii. Next base: position 28,121 of record JABUQX010079333.1, on the reverse strand, counting down.
GTAAAATTCCTGCCCAGATGTTTTACGAAAATGAATTTGTTGCTGAGATGCTTGTTAATGAATGAAAAGATTTCTCGTCTGCCCCATGTGTGCACTTATCTGGTCTAGTGACTATAGTGGACGAGTCGCGTCCGTTTTTTTTAAGCGTGCGCAAATCCATTCGTTTAAAAGTTTGGGTTAATAACCTTGTTTTCAAAATAAACAATTGGGCCAAAATAACAGACACGAGGGAAGTAGTCCCGCGGTGGCAAATAGAGTATGCACTGGAGTGGACGTGGTACGGGTGGGTAACTTGTTGCTGCGTGTATGGTCACCTCCGAAATAACTGTTGGTTGATGAATACGCGTGGGGCAAAAACTTGCGCTGGCAAAATTCGGTTTTGGGAATATTTCTCTTTTGGTTACAAACTCTCTGCTGCAGAACTAATTGCAGCGTACCATCCCATTTAACCAATAGAATGTGCCCCATTAAGCTAGTTCACCAGATGAAATACACGTGGTAATTACGATTCCCATATTCAATTAACGGAGAAACACGTAAGAAGACACACAGTCAATCGAGTTTAAATTTTGGTAAATGCGTAACAACAAATAGACCGTGTTTTTGGTTCCACCAAATAGTTTGCTTCGAAAAATGTGTAATGGAAGAGGAAATAGATTTATGTTTTTGTGGCAAGAGCTTTTTGTTTATTATTTTTTAAAATGAGATTGTTTACCATTAACTAAATTTTTACATTCTCACCTTTTTTTAAATAGTCATAATTTATGAAAATTGTTAAATCCAATGTTTGATTCTGCTTCTGACAACAATAGGTGTTTGGTTCTTAACATTTTTTAACTAAGTCATCCGGCTTTCATGAAAAATGTCGCCTAAAATACTTTAACGGCCCCGCATTTTAAATTTAAGTAAATTGAATTACTTCTTTTTTGTTCGTCATAGCAAATACACACAACCGTACTCCCTCCAAATTATAGGGGTTTTGGTAACCTACTTTTGGTTTTTTTCGTAGCATAAAAATATTTAGTAAAAACCAATACAGACAGCCAGACGGGAAACTAAGCACATTACGTCATATCACCTTTATAGGATTTTTACCTTTATTTTTGCATTTTTCTTATAGTTTTTACAGGACTTTTTTACAATAATTATTGAAGATTCGATTCCAAAGACGAAAACGTTTTAATTAGAAAGTTTATATATATATATTCCTTAATCGTTAACATAAAAAAATTAACGTCCGTTTAATATTCCATGCGTTTTTATCGGTAAATAATCGTAGGCGAGTTAAGTTAAAATCGTTTCTAACGGTTTTAACCGTCTTCAAATATGTAGGAATAGTAATAAATTAATTGTTAATTTTTACCTTTTAAATTCCGAAAAGTATTCAAAATTCTTTAAAGATAATATTAAATTTTAATTTATTGGTTATTTATGATCTATATATATTTAATATGTTTTTTTTATGTAATTATATGTATATAGTATATATAACGTATATATATATATATTATATTTCTATCATATATATATATATTTATATAATTATTATATATATATTATATTAAATATGATATATATATATATTTTATATATATTCGCACTAGAAAAAAATATTTTGAAATGTAAATATTTAATTCAATTTTATGCTTTTTTCTTTTTTATTTAACAAGTAATTGCATAAAAAATCCGTATTGAGTAGAGATCATTTTAATATTAACACTCGGCATCATTCTTAATTAACTTTTTTTTTTCCTTTTGATAATAAATTTCTATGGGAAGTTATTAATTTTTTTTTGTTTTTCTAATTTTTTTCTTTCCAATTTTCCATCATATTGAGAAAATAACAAAATTGTAGTTTCAGTCAAAATATGTTTTTTTTAACATCACTTTTTTCTCTTTTTACTCTTTTTTGATACATACATGTGTACCACACTAATTTTTGCTTCACAATATCCTGTTGGCAAACCAAATTGCTTTTCTCTTATGCTTCAAGAATTTTAAAAATTAAATGATTTTATTTTTATAATGTTTTTTTTTATCGGGCCCCAGCAAAATGCTAGGACGAGGATTAACAGACTCACCCGCTTTGTAAGATGGCTTTCTCTTTCCTCGACCTCCCGCACCTCGATCTTCAATTTTTACGACCGGGCCCGTTGGAACTTTACAAGGATGCCCATCTAAGTGGTCGTTTCTTACCTAATATCCTTTCATACTGTAAGAGAACAACCGTTACAATTCCCTAATACACATAATTATTTTAGTAAGGGGGGGCTAGCCCCTTATATATTTTACAATTCCCTAATGCACATAATTATTATAGTAAGGGGGCTAGCCCCTTTACACACGGTGATCCTAAAGTGACTTCGAACACCCCCCCCCATAAATATCATCTCTTTATAATCCTAATTATAATAAATCATAAATCTGTTTCAAAGATTTTTTTTTCTTTTTTTTCTCTTTCTTTTCTTTTTTGAAAATTTTAGCGGCGGATTTCTTTCACCTTTAAGAAATCGCAAATTTTTTCTTTCGGATAAAAAATAAAAGTAAACCCTCCTTCTTTCTTAACTTGACAAATAGATTATATCCAACAAAATACCTGAACAAGAAAACCTTTTTTTTTTTTTTTAAGTTTGTATTGTAATTTTTGTTACACTTTAAGTGAGATTTAACAAATACGGAAAACATAATCCCACTCAATAATTTTCTTAATTATAAAAATTTTATCCTTTAGAACTAATAAGGTAATTATTATTATGATTGATGCCCTATCTGATAAAAAAAATTTAAAACCTTTAACACCATTTCTATCAACTTCAGCTTTTTTTTTTTTTACAAGGATTGTCATTTTATTCAACTATTATTAAAATTTCGTTCAGAACACAGAAGCGCATCTTATAGTCGAATTTTAGCTGTCCCCAAGATTATAATAATGATATTTCATATAACTAAAAAATAAATTCCCTTTTAATCATATGCGTATTTCCGGCTGAGTGCGTAAAAATTTCTTTAATATAAAGATTCACACTTATAATTATTAATAAGTTAATTTTCCTAAAAATGGATTCCTATCTGACAAAATTTAAAAACTCCGTTTCAGCAAAATACGCACTTTGAGAAGAGC
>JABUQX010079333.1:17500-20000 GCA_015478945.1 Trachelipus rathkii | reverse complement strand
CAGACCGTTCCCCAACTCCTGGCCTTCAGCAATATCCGAATGGATATTGCTTTTACCATCACCGTTTCGGTCTTAATGCTAAAAAATGTAATTCCCCTTGTTCCTTTTCGGGAAACTCACAAGCCAGCGGTTCATAGAGGCAGGGAATTCAGCTGGCCTCTCCTTTGTTTGCTCTTCTTCTTCGGTTTCTTCGCCTCAGGACGTCCTGCGCCTGTTCGACAGGTCTACAAACCTGTTCTTTCTCATCGACACCGGAACTTCATTTTCGTTAATACATAGGGATTCTTCCCAGAAGTCCGCTGTCCCTCTTTCTGACCGGGCTCTTTATGCCGCAAATGGAAGTACCATTCCTGTCTATGGTGAACGCTTGTGCACCATCGATCTTTCCCTCCGCCTACGGTTTCCCTGGGTGTTTTTAGTGGCCGATGTTTCCCAGCCAATCCTAGGAGCAGATTTTCTGTCTCATTTTGACCTTATGGTTGATTTGAAGAACAAAAGGTTGGTTGACGGTTCTACGTCTCTGTCCTCTGCTGGCACCGTAGTCGCTTCAGCTCTCAAATTTATCTCTGCTGTTGCCTCTTCTTCTGAGGCCTCCCCATTTCTCACCATTCTACAGGAGGATTTTTCGACTCTGTTGAGTCCCTGTTCTTCGTCCTTGCCCGTCAAACATTCGGTGGTGCACCATATTGAAACCACCGGCTCTCCCACCTTCGCTAGAGCACGTCGGCTACCACCAGACAAGTTCAAAGCTGCCAAAGCGGAATTCGAACACATGCTCTAGCTTGGAATCAACCGTCCTTCGAAGAGTTCTTAATCTTCGCCTTTACATTTAGTCCAGAAACCATCAGGCGATTGGCCGCCATGTGGGGATTTTAGAGCCCTCAATGCTGCTACAATACCGGACAGATACCCAGTACCTCACATCCAGTCGTTTACTTCCCACCTGGCTGGTAAAACCATCTTTAGCAAGCTCGATCTTGTTAGGGCCTACTACCAGATCCCTGTCGCTGAAGAGGATATTTCGAAGACGGCTGTCGTTACCCCTTTTGGCCTCTTTGAACATACTCACATGCCTTTCGGTTTGAGAAATGTAGCGCAGACGTTCAACGCTTCATTAGATAGCGTTCTCAGACGTCTCCCTTCGCCATTTCATACCTGATGACCTCATTGTTGCTATCCACCTCTCCTGCGAACACGCAGCAACATCTGCGTCTGTTTTGGCCCGTTTAGACGAATCTTGAATACATCTTACCTGCCAAAGTTTTTTTGGTGTGTTTTCTCTCACTTGCCTTGTCACCGGTCTCCGCTGAGGGGATTTGTCCTCTGGTAGAGCGTGTTGACGCCATTCGCATGTTCCCTCCGCCTCAAAATCAGAAACAACTGCGTCAGTTTCTTGGGATGCTAAATTTTTACCACCGATTCCTGAAATCAGGTGCAGATATTCTTCGCCCTCTTACCGCCCTCATACGTCCCAAGAAACGCGGCAGCAGTACTAAAGTTGATTGAACTAATAAGCAAAGTCCCGTTTAGAAGCCTCCAAAGAAGCCTCTCACTTCAGCAACAATCCTTGTCCACCCACAGGACTCGGCACCAACAAGAATTCAGGTGGAGATGAAAATAACATTTGCGAGTCCTTCAACAGCTTTTACACGACGTGTGGTCTCCTCTCGCTTTTTTCTCTACAACCTGCTGAAACTCGGTATAGTGCTTTTGGCAGGGAGTGCTTGCAATGTATCTCGGCCGTTCGACACTTCGTTATTTCCTAGAAGCGTCGTGGTTCCACATTCTCATGGACCACAGGCCCATTTTCGCTATGAATCATCTAGGCATGAACGACACTCCCCTAGAGAAGCTCTCACCTTGAATATGTCTCCAGTTCACACTGTGTTAGGCATTATTTCAGTGTCGACAACTTTCACCCACCCCGACGCTATCTCCGCAGAAATCGACGCGATTTCAGCCTTGCCAACCAGTGACTATGATGCCATGGCAACGTGCCAGGTTGCTGATGATCCTGCACTTCTACAAGACTCTTTCCTCCAGCTGGAGTGGCTCCAACTCCCTGGATAGAGAAGTGACTTCTGTGTGACGTTCCAGTACTCTCTTTTACCTCGTTTACCCTGCATTCATTCGTAAGCTGTTTTCCTCAAATTTGCCACTCCCTTTCTCCACCCGGCATTGAGCGTCTCGCAAACTGTTGCTCCCGTATTGTGTACCTGATATGAATGCCAACGTAGCAACTTGGTGTCGCATTTGTCTTTCCTGCCAACGCTCAAAGGTGCAACGTCACACCAAGGCTCCTTTGGGCACGTTCTTACCTCCTACCTCCCGTTTTGAGCTTGTCCACATCGACATCGTTGGTCCCCTTCTTCCTTCTAGGTCAAAAAGTACATTCTTACGTGTATTGACTGTTTTACACGCTAGACGGAGGCTATCCCTCTCTCCGTTGCCAACGCGGAATCCATAGCTAACGCTTTCTTAGCTCACTGGGTTTCTCGCT